>JAOPHQ010003736.1:0-132500 GCA_030340625.1 Merluccius polli
AAACCTATACTGTATACCCTATACCCCCAGATACCCGTACCGTATACCCTATATCCCAGATACCCATAATGTATACCCTATACCTATACTGTATACCCTATACCCCCAGATACCCATACTGTATACCCTATACCCAGATACTCATACTGTATACCCTACTGTATACCCTATATCCAGATACCCATACTGTATACCCTACTGTATACCCTATACCCAGATACACATACTGTATTTCCTATACCCTCAGATACCCATACTGTATACCCTATACCCCCAGATACCTATACTGTATACGCTACTGTATACCCTATACCCAGATACCCATAATGTATACCCCAAGATACCCATAATGTATACCCTACTGTATACCCTATACCCCGATACCCATACTGTATACCCTATACCCACGATACCCATACTGTATACCCTATACCCCCAGATACCCATACTGTAAACCCTATACCCCCATACTGTATACACACTATACCTCAGATACCCCATCATATATGTGTATAATGTGTGTTCAGGGTGTGTCTATAGAGAAGCTGGGTTCAGATTGTCTCTCTGCTACTGACCTCTACCACACTGTCACCCCAACTAGCATACAAGTCTACCAGGTAGTACACACACACACACACACACACACACACACACACACACATGCTCACATACACAGACACACACAAACACACGTGCATGCTCACACACACACATACACACTCACACTCACACACACACATGCAAACATATGGAAGGCCAAAGGGGTCATAAACACCTTCCCAGGCATGTGCTTTGTCTTTGGTACACAAAATTTCGTGTGCCCAATGGTAACGTGTTAACACGTTCACATTGGGCACACGAAATTTCACACGCTTTGTGTGCATATGTGATACGCGCACCCCGGTACAGGTATTATTTATAGGTCAAAACAGAGGACAACATTTAAACCCAAGCATTTTAAATGGGGGCTACTGATTGGCTGAGATGGTTGAACCCCACGTGAAGTAAAGCTGATTGGCCAGCACGAAAAAGCGTGATACCGGATTGTCCATTTTGTGCGCTTCATGTTTTTGTCCACTTGGTGGCAGTGTAGGCAGATTATTTGGTCACTTCCTGTTGGGCAAGAATAAAATATAATTTAAAAAATCATAATTTTAGTAGAGTTTAATGCCCTGATTCATATAAAAGAGACCCCATGTCTCCATCTTATTCTCAAGTCATTGTAGGCACCTATTAATGGTGTGTTTTTTTAATCTTCTGATAACCTCTGCACGACCCATTTGAATCACTTCTGGTTGGGCTGGAAGTGCCCAACAGCTAGAGCCACCAGATTGATAATCTTCTTTAGGTCCTCTTTCATATAAAAGACACCCCAGGTCTCTTATTCCCAAGTCATTCTAGGCCCCTATTCATGGTTTATTCTAGTAAGGGGTGTGGCCCCTTTTGACTTTTGGACCCCAAACATGAGAACCTGGTCCCCACTGCACATGTGTTTACACACCTAAAAAGCACAAGTTTCTATCTCCATCCCACCGGAAATGGGGAACTTGAAACTTTCTGCCATTTTACTCCCATTGACTCTCATGTTGCAGGTCACGACCCTTTTTGTGACCTTTCGAGATGGTGAGAGATGCCAAAATATATACACACGTCCCCCTTGGTCCCAGGAAAGACATATCCGAGGGGCCAGACTTTTAAACACCCTTATTAGGTGTCAAGTCCGACTGGGACCCCCACACCGAATATTGGCCCTTTGTGGCCCCGTTATTACGTGGCATACTTTCAATCTAATGGAAATGTGAGGCGTCAGGACGGCCCCCCGCACGGCCCCCTTTTGGCTGAGAGACTTGAGATTTTCACTGAGCGATCCCAAGGCACCCCCTGGTTGACTGGTCAAGTTCCTATCTCTTTCCTACGAATTTATATGAATTTATAGCAACAACATTTATCTCCAGTGCGTTTCAATGGAGCATTTGATAGTGCTTTGTGAGTCACTTCCTGTAGGGCTACAGCCACAAAATTGATAATCATATATGTCCTAGAGGCCCGCTTTCACATAAAAGAGACCCCAGGGGCCTCATGTACGAAGGTTGCGTACGCCACGTTTTTGTGCGTACGCAACCTTCGTACAAAAAAACGTGGCGTACGCAAAAAAATGTGGCGTTCCACGCTCACGTTCAGATGTATGAAACGTGAAATGACCGTGGAAATGTGCGGTGCCTCACGTCAACTTCATGGCTGGCGTACGCACGTTTCTACAGCTATTGTTCCTTTGGCGACACTTATAGGTGACGCTGGGAAACTGTTAATAATGTCAACAACAATTAGTCATCAGAGTGATGTGCACGTCAGAGACACACTTATGAACAACTAACACACCCACCGTGTTCGCAATTATATGGGTGGATATAAAAGCATGCGCAATATGATGAAGAAAATGGTATTACCGATGGCAGCGTTAGCGTTGTTAGAGGACCTTGCAAATGGCGATCTGACGTGAGCGAGTATTTAGGGAACGCGAGGATTTACTTGCAAACGATGACAATTGGCTCATAAGCCGATTTCGAATGTGCGACAAAGTTATTAGCGTTACGGAATTTGCTCTAAAACAGCGCCACCTAGTGGTCTTCCAAGTGTGCGGCATGAAAGTGACGCATAGAATATATTCCTCCGCTTCACCTCCACCTTCAGATCCAACCACTTCTTTTTCACCTGTGTGTGTGTGCGCTGCTCGGACCCCACGGCATGTACCGCCTCACACACACACTCCCACTCATTTCCTTCCTCTTCATATTGATCCCTGCTGACGGGACCAGAGAGAATCTCCCTCCGCGGCTCCACGTCATTCACCACAATCTCCAACTCGGACTCTGTGAAATGTCTTTTCTTTCCTTTGTTCATGCTTGTGTTACACCCATAGAGTGCAAGTTGATTCAAGGGTTGGCATATTTTAGAAAAGATGTTATTCTGAAGGAATAAATTAAACAAAAAGACAAGTGAGTCGGCTTCAGTGCTTTACTGGTCCCGGTTAACTGCCAACTGGAACGCAGCGCAGCCCACCGTTTATATAGCCGCGGGTGGTCTCGTGCCTTTAATACTTAATAATAATAATAATAATAATAATAATAATAATAATAATAATAATAATGCTTAAAATTGAATGGGGGTGTCTGTAAAAATGCCAAATAAAGTCCATACATATAAAATAACACATTTAAGTAAGTGGCAATAATATATAAATATCCTCTGTGCCACACTTGCTTGTTTTATCTGATCGGATAGAGGTGAATCTCGGGTCCAGGGTCTATTTACATAGATTTGCATATTTAAATGGGGGCGTGGACAGGGAGGAGTTTGCCACATCTGCACGTGCGCTCAATTCCACGTTGATCGGGATGTACAAAAGAAACACGCTTGGATCCATGCGTACGCACACTTTGATACATCTGAATTTATTTGTGCGTACGACATTTTCGGGGTTTTGGCGTATGCCAAAATCCACGCAAAAATCCACGCAAGTCTTCGTACATGAGGCCCCAGGGGCCTCATTTATAAAGGTCTCTGCGCACGAAAATGTTGCGGAAACAGGGATGAAATGTGCGTACGCATCTTTCACCGCCAACGTCGTGATTTATAGAAAAAAACCTTGCGGAAAAGAGTGCGCAGCTCTACGCATCCTTTCACCCTGGAGTAAAGCTCCCGCAAAGTTTTTCAAACAGTGAACTCCGGAGACGACCACAGGAAGAAGGTGGCGGTAATGCACCCATTATGAAATATGAATTAAAGCAAAATTATGTTCAACAAACTACAGCCCTTTCAAATCACAATCCTCGGCCAGACCAACTGTATCACTTAAACATTTAAATAATGAGCTTGATAAATAAGCCACAAAATAGACTTGCGTTGGTCTACTTCATTTAGAAGCACTTCGATCTCCGAATCCGAAAAACGCGCTTTCTTTTTAAAAGGTGCATCCATTTTTCCGTCTAATGATTGGTCAGAAAAGGCTCCTTCCTACTTATAAATATTAAGTGATTAATTAGCATTGACCTTTTAAGGACTATTAAGGGATGGACTTGGGAGGAGCAGAGCGCTCGTGCACGCACGCCAAATTAGACGCACGTTGATATTTATAACGAGAAGAGTGCGTACAGGTGTGCGCAGCAAGGTTTTATAAATCGGAACGTTTTTGTGCGTACGCACATTCTGAGGTTTGGGCGTACGCAATGTTCTACGGAGGGTTTCACGCAGAGTTTTATAAGTGAGGCCCCAGGTCTCTAGATAATTCCCAAGTGTGCTTGACCCCAAGAGGTCACCTATAAATGCTTTACTTCTTGGTTGTCTAGATACTTCATGTTTTAGATATTTCACATGTTTTTTGTGGGACATTTGCACGTGACATTTTACATGCTTTGTGTGCATTTGCACATGAAGTTTCACATAGTAATTATATATATATATATATATATATATACGTGTGCTTTTTTTGTCATTGCTTGTGAGGTGTATTTCCTGATGACTACCGTGGCCAATCACGTGGCTGCATAAAGCTCGTCAGTAGATGGCACCAATGGTTGCTAAATTAAGCGATTGTATAGTCTGTGTTTGAAAGATGCAAGTAAATATACACAAGTATTTCTTTCTTTAAGTGATTTCAACATCTATACAAGTAGGCCAAATAACTATCAAGGTGAAACCATAAACCATAGACTGTTTATATTCCTCCAACATCAGAATTAAGGGTGTCCTTGATCATGGTGCAATAAGCGAAAGTGGTTTATAACATGCTTCAACTTATGGAAGTGATTATAGGTCACCTGGTCTGGAAACGCAACACATCTGTCAGGGGGCTGACCATCGGTCAGCTCGTTCTGCCGGGTCATCCTCACACAGCGAGAGTAAAACACACAACCCCATGTTGCATTTGAATGGGCTTGATACACGTTTTACAGGAAATAAAAAGTAGGCTTGTGGGGGGGCGTGGTGCATCAACCGCAGGAGGTAGCTCCTCGGAGGGCCTGGAACAGCCCTCCGTAGGTCCCCCCCTCCACCAGGGCGACGAGGCATGATCCCCCCCATCTGGAGCATGGGGCCTTGGACTCCTGGTCCCCTGGCAGAGGGGCGGCTGGCCTGGGCTGCTCCAGGCTGGATCCGGGGGAGGCTAGCAGCAGACGGTTGCCGGTGGTGGTAGCTGCGCCGGCCTCCCCGCTCCTCTGCTGGCCGTCGCTGCCATTCAGGAGGAGCTGGTGTTGAGGTGGCTGTCCTCTACTGCAGCTGGTGGCTCCAGTGCGGTTTTGGGCAGCCCTTCCGTGTCCCTTCCTGGTCGGAGGAGCCCCACATTGGGCGCCAGTGTGGCAGGGTTGCTCCTGGCCACACTAAGTGGCTTCTCCTTGGGGCCCTCCGACACAGGACACGGGTAGATGGTAGTTCAAGATGTTTATTGACGAGCAGGTGGTATTTGCTGCGCTGACGTTACACGCTGCCATGCCAGTGGCTCCTCCTCGAGTGCGTGTGTTGATGGCTGGTTTATCCTGGGTGCCAGAGTAGCCGCTGGGGGGAGTAGCGTAGCACCCAGCCAGAGTCCAATCAGTCTGACTCAGGCCAGGTGAGGCTGTAAACCAGCCATCAACAGCACACACTCCACATACACCCTCCACAAGGCTATTGTGTGGTCTCTCATCTACAAGGTAGCGGCTTATCTCAATGTATTATATCGCTAAAAATGCTGTCGGTCTCAGGTAATGGAAAAGTAGAGCAATCACGGACCATCATGCGGTTATTCGCCAACAAATGACTGCCTTCTACTAATGATTACACTCTACGAGTTATGTTGATCGATAACAAATAAGAAGCATAGAGAAAAACATGTTCACATATGCAAACACAAAGCGCGTGCAAATGTGCACAAAGCGTGTGAAGTTTCACGTGCTTTGTGCGCATTTTCATGTGAAATTTCACATGCTTTGTGTGTGCACATAAGCGCGAGAAATTTCACGTGAAAATGCACACGCACACACATGCTCACACACACATGCACACTCAAGCATGCGTGCATACAAACGCGTGCGCGCACACACACGCACACACACTAACTAACTATCTGTGTGTTCTTGTGCGCATGTGTGTGTGGCTTGTGAGCGTTTGCGCGTGTGTTTCCGTGTGTGTGTGTGTGAGGATGCATGTGTTTTTTTGTGTGTGAGCGTGTGTGTGTGTGTGTGTGTGTGTGTGTGTGTGTGTGCGTGTGTTTGAGCGTGTATGTGTGTTTGTGTACAGGATGTTCCAGAGGGTCAGCAGAGGGAGGATGTAGTGGGCCGTCCCGTAATGCACCTCTCTGCCCTGAAGCAAGCGACCGGGGAGGCGGTCTACTGTGATGACATCCCCCTCTACGAAAATGAACTCTATGTCGCCTTGGTTACTTCTAGCAAGGCCCACGCCCGCATCCTGTATGACCATATATAGATATATAGGCCCACACCCGCTTCCTCTATGACCATATATGGACATATAGATATATAGGCCCACGCCCGCATCCTGCATGCCGGCTAGGGCCTATACAGGATATCTATATGTCTATATATGGTCATATAGACATATCGACCCAGACCCGTATTCTGTATGACCACACACACACACATACACACACACCCACACACATACACACATAAGCACATACACCCCCCCCCCCCCCACACACACACACAACCCCATCTAACTAGGCTGTGTGTGTGCAGTTCTATAGATAAGTCTGAGGCAGAGCGGATGCCAGGTGTGGTGGCGTGTGTGTTTGCTGAGGACATCCCAGGATCCAACGCTACAGGACCGGCTGTCCTGGATGAGACTGTTCTGGCACACGATAAGGTGAGGGGGGGTGGTCAGGTAACATGTTTCTGTGTGTGTGTGTGTGTGTGTGTGAGTATCTAATGTGTGTGTGTGTATCGAATGTGTGTGTGTGTGTGTGTATCTAATGTGTGTGTGTGTGTGTGTGTGTGTGTGTATCTAATGTGTGTGTGTGTGTGTATGTGTGTGTGTGTGTGTGTCAGGTGACATGCGTTGGCCACATCATTGGTGCGGTGGTAGCAGACAGTCAGGTGCACGCTCAGAGGGCGGCCAGAGCCGTAAACATCACCTACCAGGACATCACCCCCCTCATCATCACCATACAGGTCAGATCACCATGACAACCACCCCATCATCACCATGACAACCCCCCCATCATCACCACAACAACCATTCTTCATCATCACCACGACAACCACTCTTCATCATCACCATGACAACCATTTATCATCACCATGAAAACCCTTTATCATCACCATGAAACCCCTCATCCTCACCATGACAACCCACCCATCATCACCACGACAACAACTTCACATCATCACCATGACAACCCTTCATCATCACCATGACAACCGTTTATCATTACCATACAGGTCAGATCACCATGGAAACCCTCCATCATCACCATGACAACCGCGCATCACCATTACCATGACAACCCCTCATCATCACATAGGGACATGCTTCAGTCGTATATTTATCATCTTGTAACCATGATGTCATGTATTCTACAGGACGCAATCGCCGCCCAGTCCTTCTACCAGCCAATCAGAACACTCCATAGAGGAGCTCTGGAGGAGGGCTTTCAAATGGCCGACCACATCCTGGAGGGTAAGCTGAGTGTGTGTGTGTGTGTGTTTGAGTAAGTGTGTGTCTTGAGTTTGTGCGTGTGTGTGTATATAACCCAGGTTGCTGGTTGTAATCCCGGGTCAGGTGAGGTCCACGTGGGTGGTCAGGAACACTTCTACCTGGAGAGCCAGGTGACCCTCGCTGTCCCGCGAGGAGAAGATGGAGAGATGGAGCTGTTTGTGTCCACGCAGTCCACAGCCAAGACTCAGGTACACACACACACACACACACACACACACACACACCACCACCAACAAAGCTACACAAATGAGAAGAGACCAGAGACCATGTTGTCTTCTGGGGCAAAAGAAAGTTGCCAGGCCAGCATAGCAGAACCTCATTGACAGCTAACATACATACATACATACATACATAACAGGGGTAGCAGAACCTCACTGACAGATTACATACTGTGGTAGAAAATCTTGAACTTTCAATGACCAGACGGTTTGACTTAATATTAAAATGATTAGGTTTTATTCTTAATAGTGCAGTAATGAAAGAAAGTAAGAAGAGAAAATAATCAAAGAAAAGCTTCAGCTGATGGGTCCCATCAGTTTGCATGGAGATAATATACAATTCAGAACTATCCGAGGAGAAAGGAGGCAGTCTCCTTTTTCCCAGAGTCAACCTTAGGTGCCAACAACTGATAGGAGGGAGAACAAGGAATTTATGATACCCTTACCATGCACAGATATAGAAGCAATAATTGAAGGCCGAATCCCCTGCAGACCCAGCTGTCCCAAGTCACATCACTGTAGCCTTGAGGCCTTAGTTTACTTGGAAAAGTATTGAGTGTACTAGCGTTCAAGCATTGTTGTTAGGCGATGTGCAGGCAAAGCATGGGTCAGCACGAGAACATAAAAAATGTCCATTACAATACATACATACATAGCAATGGAAGCAGAACCTCACTAACAGATTACATACGTACATACATAGCAGGGGTAGCAGAACCTCACTAACAGATTACATATGTACATGCATAGCAGGGGTAGCAGAACCTCACTAACAGATTACATATGTACATGCATAGCAGGGGTAGCAGAAACCTCACTGACAGATTACATACATAGCAGTGGTAGCAGAAACCTCACTGACAGATTACATACATAGCAGGGGTAGCAGAAACCTCACTGACGGATTACATACATAGCAGTGGTAGCAGAACCTCACTGACAGATTACATACATAGCAGGGGTAGCAGAAACCTCATTGACAGTTTACATACATAGCAGGGGTAGCAGAACCTCACTGACAGATTACATCAAACATACATAGCAGTGGTAGCAGAAACCTCACTGACAGATTACATATGTACATACATAGCAGTGGTAGCAGAATAGACCCCTGTGGTACACCGGTTTTCATATTTCAGATCTCCTTCATTTTCTCTGCATCTCTGTCTCGGTCTGTCTGTCTGTCTGTCTGTCTGTCTCTATCTCTCTGTCTCTGTCTCTGTCTCTGTCTCTCTCTCTCTGTGTCTCTGTGTCTCTGTGTGTCTCTGTCCCCCAGTCTCTGGTTGCCATGGCGTTGGGGGTTCCTGCCAACAGGGTGGTGGTGCGTGTGAAAAGGATGGGCGGAGGTTTTGGCGGGAAGGAGAGCCGCAGCACCATCCTGTCTACGGTGGTAGCGGTCTGCGCTCAGAAGCTCCAGAGGCCCGTCCGCTGCATGCTGGACCGAGACGAAGACATGGTGGTCACCGGCGGGCGACACCCCTTCTACGCTAAATACAAGGTGGAGGAGTGGGAAGGGGAGAGGGGGAGAAAGGGGAGGAGAGGAGGAAGAGGAGCACATGTCTGCTTGTAATACTATGTTTGTGTCACTTATAGCACCCATTGCACTCCTAACCTTCACTGGGGGGAGGGATCCCCCACTCTGCGTGCCTTCTCAAGATTTCTACCTAATAATCAAAGGCCAGTTTTCTTGCCCTTTGGGGGGGCTATGGGGTGTCGGAAATGTGTGGCCTGCGAAGCCCTTTGAGACTGTAGCTGTGATTAATGGCTATACAAATAAAATGTACTTGATTTGACTTGAGAGGAGAGAGTAGGAGGAGGAGAAAGGGGGAGGAACAGGAGCAGAGAGGAGAAGGAAGAGAGTGGGAGTCGAGAAGGAGGAAAGGAAAGGGGGGGGAGAGATTAGGAGGAGGAGACAGGGGAGGAGAGAGAGAGAGAGAGAAAGAGAGAGAGAGGGGAGGTGGAGGAGGAGGAGGAGGTAGTGAGCTGACAGTGTGTCTGTGACTAACAGTATCTTTATAGTTGCCATAGTTCAGGTTCCCGGGAAGGTTTGGATGTACGAACAAAACACAGCATCTTCTCTGCATATTTAACAGTGGTTATTGTTGATGGACATTAAGACGTGTTTTCAACTCCTCTTGTCCAGGTGGGTTTCCAGAAGTCAGGGAAGGTGCTGGCCTTGGATGTTAACTACTACAGCAACGCAGGAAACTCTATGGACCTCTCTCTCTCTGTGAGTCTCTCTCTCTCTCTCTGTATGTATGCATGTGTGTGTGTGTATATATATATATTAGTGGTGGCCATCGATTACATTTTTTAATCGTGATTAATCACATGATTTACGTAGTTAATCGCACGATTAATCGCAATTTTTTTGTTGTTGCTTAAATGTCTATGATTAAGTATAGAAATATTGTATTGTATAGATGTATTGTGTTATAGGGAATTGAAGAGAAATATTATAAGCATCCAAAGGCTTTTATTTATCAGAATGTGGCATCAGTGTCCCAGTGGGTGATCCTTGAACCAAGAACAACAAAACAACAATAACAGCATTTACTTTGCAGTAGGTTATTTTAGACTGTGCATGTTTTATGTACTGCATTTTTCTTTGGCAAACCTATTCTTCTTCCTTTGCACCAAGCCAGTCACTAAGACATACAAGCGGATTAACATGTTGAGAGAACTCAACATGTTAATCACGACTTTTCTACATTTGGCAAGTGCATTTCAGACATCCCAAGTCTCCCGGAAGTTCCGGGAGTCTCCCGCAAATCAATAGCGTCTCCCTGATGTAAGCGAATCATGTACAATCTCCCGGAAATCCCCCCCCCCCCCCCCGCCACCGTCGATCGTCGGTCCGGGGTGTGTTGTGATTGCGCACCCCTCCACCCCGCGAAGACAATCGCGCAACCCCCCCCCCCGTTGACAATCGCGCAACATCACCCCATTCTGCCTGACAGTGGATACAAATAACTTTGGTTTGGTCTAATGTGCCTTCCGAAAGCTTTTTAAAAATGAAATGTTCATTTAGTACCGATTTTCGCTCCATGCTTCTTCCTAGTCTCTAAACCGGTGGAGCGTTGTCTCTAATCTGTTATTGGTTGCCCGGTGGTTGAAAGACACAAGTGTAAACGAATCACAAAGCAGTTATCCCCAACACCCGCCTTCCAATCGCTGTGATTGGTTTCAGAGCAGGAAGCAATGCAATGTTGTTGACAAGTACGGAGGCC
This sequence comes from Merluccius polli, assembly GCA_030340625.1. NCBI lineage: Eukaryota > Metazoa > Chordata > Actinopteri > Gadiformes > Merlucciidae > Merluccius > Merluccius polli. The sequence goes on from JAOPHQ010003736.1 coordinate 11,159, forward strand.
TCAAAGTTTAATCAATACTAGGCGAAACACTTTTTTTTCCTTTCTTTTTTCGTTAATTGCGTTAAATATAATAGCGCCGTTAATTACTTAATGCGTTAACGTGTTAAAAACGCGATAATTTGGCCAGCACTAATATATATATATATATATATATATATATATATATATATATATTAAGGCTGTCAAAGTTAACGCATTATTAACGAGTTAACGCAACATGTTTTTAACGGCACTAATTTTTTTAACGCGCGATTAACGCTGTGACATTTGAACCTCGGGCCACTCCGTAGCTCGGGAAATCAGGAAGCAATGCACACGAGGTCGATGCCGCAAACAAACTACACAACACGTTCTCATCCCAACTCGTAATATACCGACGATTTGTCACGCCCCTAGACGTCTGATACTGACGCAAAAGGTACCCTCCCGCGTCTGTGTGAAACGATCTGGGGGTTCTCATAAACCCGTTCGCGTTGGTAAGAGACGAGCAGAGTCTACAGCGTCCGCTCGCAGAGCAGAGTCTACAGCGTCCGCAGTCTACTGTGAAACAATTCACTCCAAAAAGGGTTATGGTTAGGGTTATGGTTAGGGTTAGCGTAATCTATCACCGTGACCGGGTTATTATTGGAGTGAATGGACGCTGTAGACTCTGCTCGTCTCTTACCACCGCGAACGGGTTTATGAGAACCCAGATCGTTTCACACAGACGCGGGAGGGTAACTTTTGCGTCAATGTCAGACGTCTAGGGGCGTGACAAATCGTCGGTATATTACGAGTTCGGATGAGAATGGCCTGAACTACAACCCTGTGAGCAGTAGGCTAATGGATAAAAAATGGGGGGGGGGGATCGTCACACACCCCTGTCCGACGACCGACGGGGGGGGGGGGGGGGGGGGGGGGGGGGCGATCGTAACACACCGCCTCCGGTTAGGAGAAATTACTTCTTTTTTTTTTATGACAGTCCTGGGCCGGCCCAAAGATGTGCATCGGGCATACCGGGCAATTGCCCAGTATGCCCGATGGCCAGTCCACCCCTGCCCGGCGCCCCCTCGCATGAAGCAAACCACGCTGGATAATTTAAAAGGGAAACAGCTGGACAACTCTACAAGCCGCAAACACTTTATTTATTTTAAATTATTATTTTCTTGAAGTTATTTTGTGCATCACCCTGTTTGTTTTGAATTTGATGCAAATTGCAATGCAATGCATTGAGGGGCATTCTTTTGTGTTAAATGGCTGCTTAAACAAAAATGAGGATGAATAGATCAAATGTGAAGTTCAACACACTACTGTGTTAGTAAACATTACTATGCAGTTTGCACGTTAGTTACTTGAACTGAGAGTAAATTTTCTCATTGTATCAATAAATAAACATGCTTTTTTTGCATAAAGCAAGCATTTGTCTATTCTCATGTTGAAAAGAGTATTACCTCATAGATCATAGTTAATCGTGATTAATCATGATTAACTATGATCAATCATGTGATTAATCGAGTTAAATATTTTAATCGATTGACAGCCCTAATATATATATATAATGGAGCAAGCTCTGTTCCACATGGATAACTCCTGTCTATATATCTGTCTATATCTATATAGCTGTATAACTATATACTATATATCTGTAGATCATGGAGCGAGCTCTGTTCCACATGGAGAACTCCTACTTCATCCCTCACATCAGGGGGCGGGGCTTCCTGTGTAAGACACACCTCCCATCCAACACAGCGTTCCGTGGGTTCGGGGGACCACAAGGCATGATGTGTACAGAGAGCTGGATGAATGATGTGGCTCTAGAGCTGGGCCTGCCTGCTGAACAGGTTATATACACTATATATGTACACTATATATGTACACTATATATATATATGTACACTATATATACTGTGTGTGTGTGTGTAGGTGCGCAGGGTGAACCTCTACCAGCAGGGACAGCAGACTCCCTATAACCAGGTCCTGGATCAGCCAACTCTGGACCGGTGCTGGACCGAGTGTCTAAAACGGTCCAACTACCATCAGCGCCTCACAGCCCTCCACCAATACAACAGGTAGCATTTACTCATTCACTCATCCACCAGTACAACAGGTAGCATTCACTCATTCACCAATACAACAGGTAGCATTCACTCATCCACCAATACAACAGGTAGCATTCACTCATTCACTCATCCACCAATACAACAGGTAGCATTCACTCATTCACTCATCCACCAATACAACAGGTAGCATTCACTCATTCACTCATCCACCAATACAACAGGTAACATTCACTCATTCACTCATCCACCAATGCAACAGGTAGCATTCACTCATTCACTCATCCACCAATACAACAGGTAACATTCACTCATTCACTCATCCACCAATACAACAGGTAACATTCACTCATTCACTCATCCACCAATACAACAGGTAACATTCACTCATTCACTCATCCACCAATACAACAGGTAGCATTCACTCATTCACTCATCCACCAATACAACAGGTAGCATTCACTCATTCACTCATCCACCAATACAACAGGTAACATTCACTCATTCACTCATCCACCAATGCAACAGGTAGCATTCACTCATTCACTCATCCGTGAATACAACAGGTAGCTTTAACACATTAACTCATCTCACTCACATGCACTCAGCATCCATGACCCTTCACCCCTCCACCTTTCAGACAGAACCGGTGGACTAAGAGAGGCTTGGCCATCATTCCTACCAAGTTTGGCATCAGCTTCACTGCACTCTTCCTCAACCAGGTACCTGTGGGTCAGACTGCACTAGATTAGATTAGATTACATTAGAGATTAGATTAGTTGAGATTAGATTAGAGTTTAGATTATAATAAATACTATATTAGAGACTACATTATATTAGCTTAGAGATTACATTAGATTAGACATAAGATTAGATTTGAATAGATTTAATATATACATTACATTAGATTAGATTAGAAGCAGCTCTTATACGAAGACTAGAACACTGGATGATTCAGCTCTGTGTGTCCGTGTGTGTGCGTGCATGCGTGTGTGCATGTGTGTGTGTGTCCAGGCTGGTGCTCTGGTCCATATCTACACAGATGGGTCAGTTCTGTTGACCCATGGAGGGACTGAGATGGGTCAAGGCCTTCACACCAAGATGGTTCAGGTATGAGGTGGTGTTAAAGTGACTTAAGATGTTTTAGGTATAAGGTGGTGTTAAAGTAACTTAAGATGGTTCAGGTATGCAGTGGTGTTAAAGTGACATAAGGTGGTTTGGGTATGAGGTGGTATTAAAGTGACTTAAGATGGTTCAGGTGTGAGGTGATGTTAAAGTAACTTAAGAGGGTTCAGGTATGAGGTGGTGTTAAAGTGACATAAGATGGTTCAGGTATGAGGTGGTTTTAAAGTGACTTAAGATGGTTAAGGTATAAGGTGGTGTTAAAGTCACTTACGATGGTTCAGGTGTGAAGTGGTGTTAAAGTGACTTAAGATCATTCAGGTATGAGGTGTTGTTAAAGTGACTTAAGATGGTTCAGGTCTGAGGTGGTGTTAAAGTGACCTAAGATGGCTCAGGTAATAGTTGCTGGTGTTAAAGTTACTTAAGATGGCTCAGGTAACAGTTGCCAGTGTTAAAGTGACTTAAGATGTTTAGGAAACAGCTGCTGGTGTTAAAGTGACCTAAGATAAATGGTTCGGGTAACAGCTGCCGGTGTTAAAGCCTGGGAACTTATACCTTTATGTGTGTATGTCCCCAGGTGGCCAGTAGGGTGCTGGGTGTGACCAGCTCTAAGGTCCATGTTTCTGAGACCAGCACCAGCACAGTGCCCAACACCAGCCCCACCGCTGCCTCAGCCTCATCTGACCTCAACGGAGCAGCAGTGAAGGCAGGACCCTACAACCTCATTAATCGGAATTAATGAGGAACCTTTAATAGGAATGCATATATATATATATATATATATATATATATTAGGGGTGTCCCCGACTAAGAATTTACATAATCGAAGTCTTGCCTTTTAGTCGACTCGATTGTCGAATCATGTTTTTTTCTTTTTTTTTTGCTCATCGATCCATATTCTCATTTGCGACAATGGCTTCCATTTTTTCCACACCAGACTAAAGAGCTGAAACACTCAATTAAACAATTTTGATTACAATTTCGAGGCCGCCGCTGAATGGCGCGTGTCAAAACAGCCGCCCCTATTATTTTCTATGTATATCCCCACACTGGTGGCGGCAGGTGCGCGCCGGCGCGCGTCGACGCGCCTATGGCAAGCCGCTTTAACATTTATTAGCTAAGTTTGACTATCCGAAATTAACTAATTATAGATATTAACAACATAATTTTGACAAGTCCTAAGTACATTGTGACTAGTCAGAATTTGTATTCAAGATATCTATAACGTCATTCTGACTAGTCAAAACGACAGTTAGAGATATCTGTAATTCAGTTTTGACTAAAAACTGAATTACAGATATCAGCAGTGATGTCACTGAAAATGACACTCGACTTGTCACACATCCTAAATGACAATTGCAGATATCTGCAATTCAGTTTTGACTAGTCCAAATAATAGTTGCAGATATCTCAAACGTCATTATGACTAGTCCGAATTGTTGTGCATGACGTTGCTCATGCGAGGCTTCCCATTGGATATTGGCCCAGCAAAGCATTTGAACAGTGTTAACAGAAACATCCTCTGTATTTCTCGACGACAGCTCCTGTCGTGCACGGGCTGCAGCATTAAAAACCCGGTCAAAAACGCAAACTTCGGCCTCAGGCTACTCTGACATGGCGGTAAAACGGCTTGCCATACGGTTGCAGTGCCAGAGTATGTTTGAATAACAAGCCTAACCGCTCCCTATGGCAAGCCGTTTTAACATTTAATAGCTAGACTGGATATTTGTTGCAGATATCTATAATTCAATTCTTCCTATTTAAAAAGAACTTCAGATATCCACAATGACATTCTTCCTATCCACAATTGGCATTTCAGATATCCACGTCATTCTTCCTAGGACAAATGACGTCACTTTTGCCATTCATGTGTATGGGGTTTCTCATTACAGATATCTACAATTCAGTTGCAGATATGCACAATGTGAATTGCGGATATCTGCAACTGAATTATGACTAGTTGTAATTACAGTTTCAGATATCTACAATTTATTTCAGACTAGTCATAATTCCAGTTCAAGATATCTCTAATTCCCCTCAATTCAAGATATCTACATTGTCCTTTTTAGATATCTTAAATTAAGTGTTAACTAGTCAGAATGACGTTGTAGATATCTTGAACTGGAATTATGACTAGTCAAAATGATGTTGCAGATATCTCAAACTGGAATTAGGGATAGTCATAATTTAATTGTAGATATATATTATCAAGTTATAGATATCTTGAAATTAATTTTGATTAGAGATCTTTGACGTTTATAACAAACCAAACCGTTTGAAAATCGGATGAAGTTATGGTTATCTAAAAAGTACATGTACCACTACAACACATGTTATGGGTGACCGAGCTGCCTGGGGTAAGATGGCCGCCATGTGCGGCCATTCAACTCCGTTGGCCAGCAACGCGGATGAGACATTTGGTTCTATATATATCTATGCCGGAGACGACTATATTCTTGTTGACGCGCCGCAGCGCGACACTTCCTATGTGTGCTAGGGGCGGCACTTGTGTCATAGACGTGCCGCGGCGCTGCGGCGGCAGTGTGTTTTGCACTTGATATTTACACAAAAATAGACTATATATCATGATTTATTGGGAGTAATAAACTATATGTAAAATCAGAAATTCAGCACCGCCTATAGCCCGAATGGAATGATCCTGTGTTTTGCCGACGATTGATTGGCAGTCGAATCAGGCTCCTTAGATCGAATCGTCGACTATTCGGGGTCACCCCTAATATATATATATATATATATATATATATATATATATATATACACTGTATAAGTAATAGTAACGCCCTCCTGCAGAACGCGTGTGAGATCCTCAGGAAGCGCCTGGAACCTTACAGGACCCAGAACCCCAAAGGATCATGGGAAGACTGGGTGAGGAAGTGATATCGTCCAAAAAACAAAAAAACACTGTAACACCGCCATACTGAATGTTAATAATGTGTAACCGTGGTGACCAATGTCTTCCAGGTGAAAGCTGCTTACTTCAACAGAGTCAATCTGTCTGCAAATGGATTCTACAAGTGAGCTCCAGATAACCTCAAATGTCTTCTGGTTCTGTGGGTTGTGGTTCTACGTATTATGTTGTGGTCCTGGGTGTTGTAGTCCTGGGTGTTGTGGTTCTGAGTTTTGTAGTCCTGGGTGTTGTAGTTTGGGTGTTGTAGTCCTGGGTGTTGTGGGTGTTGTAGTGTAGGGTTTTGCAGCTCTGGCTTTTGTACTTCCGGGTTATGTATTTAAGGGTGTTGTAGTTCTGTAATGTCTTTCTTGTGTTCAGAACTCCAGATTTGGGCTACGACTTTGAGACAAACTCTGGACGGCCATTCAACTACTTCAGCTACGGAGTAGCATGCTCTGAGGTGGAGGTAGACTGTCTGACCGGCAGCCACAAGGTCTGTCTATCTGTCTGTCTGTCGTAATGATAATGATAATATGAGGGTACACCTCCTATGTGAGTACTGGTGATTATGGGTGGGCTGGGTGCCCTCATGTATTACTTGGCCCACAATCAGTAAATTTACATGCACAGCCAAACCGGCTTAGGCAGAGTAACCAGGTTACGAGTTAATGTAACCAGATTACCAGGTTTCGAGTCAATGTAACCAAGCATGACAAGTATGTTAAATCCAACCACAAATATACACATATACGCAGTATGCGCTTACCTAAGTTACATAGGTTACCTAGGATACCTAGGTTAGGTGTAGAAAACCGGGTTACATAACCAGGCATCTGTGTTTACATAGTTAAGAAACCACCATAACCAGGGTACCACAGTAACCAGGGTACCACCGTAACCATGGTACCACAGTAACCAGGGTACCACAGTAACCAGGGTACGACGGTAACCATGGCACCACAGTAACCAGGTTACCCTGTGGTACCACGGTAACTATGGTACCACCGTAACCATGTCACCACCATAACCAGGGTACCACCGTAATCATGGTACTACCGTAATCATGGTACCACCGATAACCAAGGTACCACAGTCACCAGGGTACCACCGTAACCAGGGTACCACCGTAACCATGGTACCCCAGTATCCAGGGTACCACAGTAACCGGGGTACCACAGTAACCATGGTACCACCGTAACCATGGTACCACAGTAACCATGGTAACACAGTAACCATGGTACCACCCTAACCATGGTATCACCGTAACCGGGGTACCACCGTAACCATGGTACCACCAGGTTGCTATTGTGCATGTAAACACACTGAATGTCTGTTATAACCTTTCCATGATCAATATTAGAGCAAGGCTATTACATGTTACCTTTTATTTTAAATGTGTGTGTGTGTGTAGAACCTACACACCACCATAGTGATGGACGTTGGCCACAGTCTGAATCCCGCGATCGACATCGGACAGGTACAAATACACGCAAAATTCACACAAAATACAAAATACTCACTAGAAACACACTGCATACACAGTAGGTGTGGATCCCACCGAACACATCAGCAGGTTGTAAAACGCGAGGCCCACTGCACCAACTCTTTCAGCACTCAGCAACACAAGCACCACTAATAAGAAGAATAATTACATATAAGAATTACAACATAGCTCTCAGCTGTTAGAGCTGTTAAAGCGTGTAGCAGACGCTCCTGCCACACGCCACCTTTGTGGCTTTTGCTGGGGCCCTCCGACACAGGACACAGGTTGTTGTTGGTTGAGAATGCATTTATTGGAGATGGCAAGATGGTATTTGCCGAGCAGATGTTACATGCTGCCATGACAGTGGCTCTCTCTTGAGTGTGTGTGTGTGTTGAAAATTGGTTTATCCTGGGTGCCATGATTGCTCATGCACCACAGGTGTGCAGCCTCACCCATCCCCAGAGTCTAATCAGTCTGACTTGGGCCAGGTGAGGCTGCAAACCAGCTACTTACAACACATTTAGAGCTGTTACAGCGTTTAGAGCTGTAAGAGCTTTGAAAGCTTTTAGAGCAGTTAGGGCTGTTAGAGCTGTTAAAGTGTGTTCAGTGCCGGTTCTAACCTCCATGGGGCCCTAAGCAAAATCCTGTTAAGGGGCCCTCCTATCTGAACTCTGCGGGCCAAAATATAACCATGTTTTACAGTCACCTTTACTAGTCTTGTCTTTGGGGTAAGAAAAATCCTGTCTTGGTTTGAATGGACCTCTGCGCACAAACTCAGTTCGCATAGAGTCTGTTAAGACTGGAGGCCAGTCTGCTGGGTCATTTGGTGGAGCGGTTTTAGGGTCTGGGCTGCTTGTACTGGCTGTTCAAAAGTGACTTATATTAACACTACATGAGTTAAAAGTAATTGTTTCAAATTCAAATACATTTGAAAAGCCTACAACTAATAGTTGCAATAACCACAGCACAGGCTATAACAATATGAAAAATGACAATAATAAGTTTCCATATGAACAAAAACCATAACTGTTCAGATAGCCAATGTTGTTATTTAAATGTTATTAAATGAATTACAATGAATATGTTTAATACTTCATGCTTATAATTTAGACTACCTGCTATGTGTATATCTAGTGTGCAGGCAGCACAGCAAATCAAAATTCAACTAAATATTTAGGCTAGTCAAAGTTAATCCTTTTGCCTTCTTTCCATTTGATAAAGGCGTTCAGTTGTATCTAAGCCAAGCCAACTAACGTTGGACTGAAATACAGTGATAGGCAGTAGCGTCGACGCTACAAGCTGTGAGGATGTCACATGCTGTGAGGATGTCATCGCGCCTATCGCATGATTTAGACTTGACGGTTTCGGCAGACAACCCGTTCTCATCCCAACTCGTAATATAGGCTACCGACGATTTGTCACGCCCCTAGACGTCTGATACTGATGCCAAAGGTACCCTCCCGCATCTGTGTGAAACGATCTGGGGGTTCTCATAAACCCGATCGCGGTGGTAAGAGACGAGCAGTCTACAGCGTCCGCTCGCAGAGCAGAGTCTACAGCGTCCGCAGTCTACTGTGAAACAATTCACTCCAAAAAGGGTTATGGGTTATGGTTATGGTTATGGTTAGCGTAATCTATCACCGTGACCGGGTTATTATTGGAGTGAATGGACGCTGTAACTCTGCTCTGCGAGCGGACGCTGTAGTTGGGATGAGAACGGGCTGCGGTTGAGTATGTGGGGATTTTTTCGGTCGCAATTGGGTTGCACATTTTTAAAAGTGGTGGGGACAAAATTCAAATTATAAATAGTGGTGGGGACCAGGGCCGGATTAGCCAATGCGTTTTCTGGGCACGGGCCCAGGGGCCCGGCCATAGAGGGGGCCCGGCGTTCAGATCTTTTTTTTTTTTTTCCCGCGGTAATTCCGCTTCATCTTCTTATCATTGTAGGCACTAGCTGTCGCTATAGGCTACCTGTCGCAAGTTTGACTGAAGTGGAGACGGGGGGAGGGGCCTTAATTAACCTGCGGGGCCCTACGCAACTTGCGTAGTGTGCGTATAGGGAGAACCGGCTATGAGTGTGTTCCTTGTGATCGCAGCCTAATACACAAGATACACACAAGATAGATACACACGAGATACACACAAGATGGACACACTGAACTCACACTAATACACACTGAACACACACTAACACCTCCCTTCCCCCAGGTGGAGGGGGGCTTCCTCCAAGGTTTGGGTCTGTTCACCTTGGAGGAGCTACGCTACTCCCCCCAGGGGCTACTCTACTCGCGGGGTCCCGGGACATACAAGATCCCCTCCTTCGGGGACATCCCGTCCCAACTGGTGGTCTCCCTTCTGCGAGACGCCCCCAACGACAAGGCTATATACTCCTCCAAGGTGTGTGTGTGTGTGTGTGTGTGTGTGTATATATATTAGGGCTGCCCCCTAATAGTCGACCAACCCGCTTAGTCGATCGACGATGGCTTAGTCAAATAAGTTTTCATTAGTCGCGCAAAAAGTAAAACATAAAAACAACACAAGCATCACAACCGAATACATCTGTGGTCGCAACAAGCCCTGATTTAACTCCTCGCTGCAGAAATATTGACCAATGCACCTAGGTAGGTAGACACCTAGGTAGGTAGACACCTGGGTAGGTAGACACCTAGGCAGGTAGACACCGCTAGACACACGGGACTAATACCGGTGATCGCGTCTTTAGTTCCCCGTGTCTGATTGCTGTAATTCGGAGTGTGAATATCTGTTGAATATCTAATATCTTAACTTTAAAAAACACTTTTGTATTTTTAAAGATAAGACGATAGTCACACATCCCTCGTAACTACGCCCGCAAAGGTGAACCCTCCTGGACTCCGCTATTAACATGAACCGCTCCCCCGAAGGAGCACCACACATCGACATGCACCGGACACCAAAATACCAACAAACAATTTGCTTGCTTTTAAATAAAGTGTTCAATGTCTCCTTCCTGGTTGTTTTTCCGACAACCTTCAGAACCGCTTTGTCCATGCCGTTAATAGGCGGCCCGCTTCGTGCGTGTGCTTGTAAACATGATATTTTAAAGGCTGATAATTACAGTATTGTATTATCTGTAAAGTAGCACAAGGTTAACAGTGTTTCTGTCATAACACTCTCGCCCTGGAACTCAAAACACTTTCTGATGCCCCAAAAAATAAATTGAAATAATTACATTAACAGTGCAACGATTAGTCGACCATCGGCTTGAAATGGCGACTAAGAGTCGACTAAGAAAATGGCCTTATACTATATACTCTCTCCACATCCCTATACATCCCTCCTCCTCCAGGCAGTAGGAGAGCCTCCTCTCTTAATATGATATAGTCATATGAATTAATATTATACAATATTAACAATATGTAATATAATAATATATAATAATATTCCCCTCCTCCAGGTGGTAAGAGAGCCTCCTTTCTTAATGATATAGTCATATTAATTAATATTAATATTATACAATAATAATAGCAATATGTAATCTAATAATAATATATAATAACATCTGTCCTCCAGGCGGTAGGAGAGCCCCCTCTCTTCTTGGCAGCCTCTGTGTTCTTTGCCCTGAAGGATGCGGTGGTGAGGTCCCGGGTCCAGACTGGTCTCTCCGGTCCCTGCAGGCTAGACAGCCCCGCCACCCCTGAGAGGATCCGCCTGGCCTGCCAAGACCGCTTCACTGCTCTGGTAGGACCACCTACCTCTGTGTCCTTAGGTGTGGGAGTGGGTGTTTAGGTTAAGTAGTAAGTGTGTTTAGGTTAAGTGTTGTTTATATTAAGTGTATTTAGGTTAAGTGTGTTTATATTAAGTGTATTTAGGTTAAGTGTGTTTTATATTAAGTGTATTTAGTATAAGTGTTTAAGTTAAGTTTGTTTATATTATGTGTGTTTATTTTAATTGTTTAGGTTAAGTGTATTTAGGTTAAGTGTGTTTATACTATGTGTTTAGTTTAATTGTTTAGGTTAAGTGTATTTTGGTTAAATGTGTTTAAAGTATGTGTGTTTAGTGATTAGTTAAGGTTTAGTTTAAGTTAAGTGTATTTCGGCTTAGTGTAATAAATTGTTCTGATTGTGTTAATCTTGTTGGTGTTTAGTGTCCTCCAGCCAAACCTGGGACCTTCCAACCCTGGGATGTACAGGTGTAGAACTACTGCACCTGTAGTGCCAGCACCATGGCTACCTGCCTCGCACTGCTGGTTTCTCTGGAAGCTAAGCGGGGCTGGTCTGGTCCATCCTTGGATGGGAGACGAGTTGGTGCTGGTAGAGATGTTGGAGGGCCAGTAGGGGGTGCTCATCCCTCTGGCCTATGTAAGATCCCCAATGCCCCAGGACGGAGATGGGGACTCTGTCCTGTCTAGAGCACCGTCTTTCGGATGAGACGTTAAAACCGAGGTCCTGACTCCCTGTGGTCACTAAAGATCCCGTGGCACTCATCGCAAGAGTAGGGGTGCTAACCCCGGTGTCCTGGCCAAAATCCCACCTGGCTCTTGTACCAACATGGCCACCTAATCATCCCCTGGTCTCTAATTGGATAGTTTCATTCCTCACCTCTCCACTGAGCCAGTGTGTGGTTAGCATACTGGCTGCTGTGCATCACCCAAGTGGATGCTACACACTGGTAGCGGATGACGTTTCATATCCCCCCCCACACACACACACACACACAAACACTATGTCAGCGCTTTGAGTATCTTGTAAAGCGCTATATAAATGCAATGAATTTTTATTACTACCTACCTTCCCATATATCTATATACAGTATCTATATATATATATCTATATATATATATCTATATATATCTATATATATATATATATATATATATATATATATATATATATATATATATATATATATACATATATATATATACATATATATATATATATATATATATATATATATATATATATATATATATATATATATATATACAGTATTCAATCTAAGATAAGATAAACTTCATTAATCTCACACCAGGGAAATTCACTTGTTCCAGCAGCTCAAGAGTCAAAAGTAGTGGGAGAGCGGGATTGAGGAAAAAAATGAATAAAAAAATAAATTAAATAAAGGTAAACACTATATACACCTTTCACATATACAGCTATAACCATGATGGATGATTGCACACATAATTGTAATACACTATGGTATTATTAGGATTATACTAAAAATATCAACTATTGCCCTGTAAATCTGATTGTATCGAGATTGGATTGCATAGGAGACAAGCACATAGGATAATATCAATATATTGATCTATCTACTTTCCTTGATATCATAGCCATCAAATCACATGTCCAAACTATGTAATCCTGGATAGTATATAGAATAGTATTTAGTACAAGTAGATGGGAATCCTCTGGAGGGAACATTTTATGTGTTGTTTCAGTACATGATCTTTTATGATTCAGTTTTTGAGGTTTTTATGTTGCTTTTGTTTAATGCTAATAATAAAGTTTGTTTACTATGATATTAATAAAATCTCTTTCAATACTCCTGTCACATGTCCAAATAAATAATTTACTGTTTACAAAATACTTGAATATTGATGTTTCTCTGGAGTCGCAGGGTCTTGCATTGTGTCTTGACAGCAATGGTTCCGTTCTCTGTGCTGTTGAGTCCATCAAGTCTTCAGTACAGGAATGTTACAGTCTCTATACCTGAATACAGTGGAGAAAACACTACCATATTAGTCTGTACATGTCACAGATCAGACTGTTTGTACTGTGCTTAGGTCCTTTGGTTATTGCATGTGGAACCACTAGGGGGGGGCGGTGAATCCACCTCGCTGCAGTACCCCTCCTGGCCAACATGATGAAGGCGAAGGAGACGCAGGTGTGTGTGTGGTGTAGGTGCTTGGAGTGGTTGAAGAGCCTTTGGCGCTCAACACACACACACACACACACACACGTGAACAGAACAATATAACAACACAAACCCAACCCCACTACAAACAAGGCGGAATGATTCATTTAACAGGTTTGTTAAAGCATAGCCGTCCACTCAGCACAGTGTAGAAACACTAAGGGATGTTTGAGGTCTGCTACTCAGCACAGTGTAGAAACACTAAGGGATATTTGAGGTCTGCTACTCAGCACAGTGTAGTCACACGAAGGGATGTTTGAGGTATGCTACTCAGCACAGTGTAGCAACCAGTGTTGTGCATGAGCGAGCTAAAAGAGCGGTGTTTATCGAACGTGTTCATACTTTTGGTGAACAGTGAACTACTGCAAATGGATACGCTACACATCTACGCACTCTACGCTTCACGATATCAGCTCTATGGTTTACGATATTAGCTCTGCGCTTTACAAAAGTCTCCTTTATCAATTCTTCAGTCTTCCACACTGAGGAGCCCAGAAGCTCAATCTTTACTCTCAAAACCTCTTCAACTCGTTTTATGTTCAGTCTTTTCTTCAGACTTTGTGTTTTTGGCACCTAAGTCTCTTTATTCAGGGAATGATCTGCATTTGTACTTTTAGATTTTCCTACTACACAGGGCAGCACACATTTTCCTCAGAAATGAAACTAGTGAGACACAGGGAAACTAGCTATTTATGTTATAAACCCTATTCCTTTAATTAACCAGCTTCTCTCACTGAGATCAATGTCTCTTTTGCAGCAGAAACCTGGAAACACCAAAAACTAGTTTCCCTGTTTTGTGGTCCAGGAACGGGACAGAACTCAGACTGGATTCCAATGGAAAACTATCTAACATCAAACATTCATTGTCTTGAATTGTACTGAAAGGATGAGCTGTAGCCATCTCATGGACTGTATGAGTCTGTACTGTAGTGAGGTCGGTTTGGTGGTGTTGTGTCCAGCTCTTCCCAGGGGATCCCGAGGCGTTCCCAGGCCAGCCGAGAGACATAGTCTCTCCAGCGTGTCCTGGGTCTTCCCCAGGGTCTCCTACCAGTGGGACGTGCCCTGAACACCTCACCAGGGAGGCGTCCGGGAGGCATCCTAACTAGATGCCCGAGCCACCTCATCTGGCTTCTCTCAATGCGGAGGAGTAGCGGGTCTACTCCGAGCTCCTCCCGAATGACCGAGCGTCTCACCCTATCTCTAAGGGAGAGCCCAGCCACCCTGCGGAGGAAGCTCATTTCGGCCGCTTGCACCCGCAATCTTGTTCTTTCGGTCAATACCCAAAGCTCATGACCATAGGTGAGGGCAGGAATGAAGATCGACTGGTAAATCGAGAGCTTTGCCTTTCGGCTCAGCTCCCTCTTCACCAGGACAGATCTGTGCAGAGTCCGCATTACTGCAGACGCCGCACCGATCCGCCCGTCGATCTCCCGCTCCAGCCTCCCCTCACTCGTGAACAAGACCCCGAGGTAGTTGAACTCCTCCACTTGGGGCAGGATCTCATCCCCGACCCGGAGGGTGCACTCCACCCTTTTCAGGTTGTGGACCATGGACTCGGATTTGGAGGTGCTGATTCTCATCCCGGCCGCTTTACACTCGGCTGCGAACCGGTCCAGCGAGAGTTGGGGGTCACGGTCTGATGAAGCCAACAGGACCACATCATCCGCAAAAAACAGTGACCCAATCCTGAGGTCACCAAACCGGACCCCCTCAACCCTAGCGCCTAGAAATCCTGTCCATAAAAATTATGAAATTATGATCGGTGACAAAGGGCAGCCCCTGGCAGAGTCCAACCCTCCAAGTCCGACTTATTACCGGCAATGCGGACCAAGCTCTGACACCGGTCATACAGGGAACGGACAGCCCGTATCAGGGGGTCCGATACCCTGTACTCCTGGAGAACCCCCTACAGGACTCCCCGAGGGACATGGTCGAATGCCTTCTCCAAGTCCACAAAACACACGTGGACTGGTTGGGCAAACTCCCATGCACCGTCAAGGATCCCGCAGAGGGTGTAGAGCTGGTCCACTGTTCCACGACCTGGACGAAAACCACATTGCTCCTCCTGAATACGAGGTTCGACTATCCGACGGACCCTCCTTTCCAGCACCACCGAATAGACCTTACCAGGAAGGCTGAGGAGTGTGATCCCCCTATAGTTGGAACACACCCTCCGGTCCCCCTTCTTAAAAAGAGGGACCACCACCTCAGTCTGCCAATCCAGAGGCACTGCCCCCGATGTCCACGCGATGCTGCAGAGTCGTGTCAACCATGACAGCCCCACAACATCCAGGGCCTTAAGGAACTCCGGGCGGACCTCATCCACCCCCGGGGCCCTGCCACCGAGGAGCTTTTTGACCACCTCGGCGACCTCAGCCCCAGAGATAGGAGAGCCCACACCAGAGTCCCCAGGCCCTGCTTCCTTACCGGAAGGCGTGTCGGTGGGATTGAGGAGGTCTTCGAAGTATTCCTTCCATCGATCCACAACGTCCTGAGTCGAGGTCAGCAGCGCACCGTCTCCACCATACACAGTGTTGACGATGCACTGCTTCCCCCTCCTGAGACCCCGGATGGTGGTCAGAACCTCTTCGAAGCCGTCCGGAAGTCGTTCTCCATGGCCTCACCAAACTCCTCCCATGTCCGGGTTTTTGCCTCAGCGACACCACTACAAAGTCAATCATCGAACTGCAGCCTAGGGTGTCCTGGTGCCAAGTGCACATATGGACACCCTTATGCTTGAACATGGTGTTTGTTGTGGACAATCTGTGGCGAGCACAGAAGTCCAATAACAGAACACCACTCGGGTTCAGATCGGGGGGGCAGTCCAATCACATCCCTCCAGGTCTCACTGTCACTGCCAACGTGAATGTTGAAGTCCCCCAGCAGAACGAGGGAATCCCCAGAGGGAGCACATTCCAGCACCCCCTCCAAGAAGTCCAAAAAGGGTGGATACTCTGAGCTTCTGTTTGGACCATAGTGTTGTGAAAAATAACCACGCACCCCTGTCTAGGCCCAGCCAAGGTCATCAATAGTGGTGTGGAAAATAACCAAGAGACACTCCCCCAGTGACAATGTGTGGAAAATAACCAAGAGACACTCCCCCAGTGACAATGGGTGGAAAATCACCAAGGACCCTTCCTCATGTGACAATGTGTGGAAAAGCACCAAGGACTGATAACCAACAGCGAGCAGTCTACTGCCACGTATATCACCCCACCTGATGAGACAACCCCAACCGCCAGTCGGCCGAAACTAGAATACCCCAAAGGACGAACCTACCACCCCTCCCCGTCTGCTGGGGAACCTATAAACACTCACGAGACGCTGACTCTCATTGTCCTTCCCCGGAGCAGACCTCCTGAGAGGGCGAAGCTACGTGAACGACCCAGGCCTGATAGAACTTAGACAATTATGTTGAACCAGTGTAATATTTAAGAATAAAAGAACCCCTAGCCATATCCCTGTCTCCGGTAGTTGCCTTATTCTCCGTCCTTTTTTTAGCTAACAAAATGGTGACCCCGACGTGATTTCCAAGGAAAGGACAGAAAAAGAAGGAGACAGGGCCAAACAGGACCTCGCCGGCCAGGGCGGGACTCGGTGTTCGTCCCTCTTGCACATACGCCGCGGCACTAAAAAGGTAAGCAGAACCTGTTGATACAATCCGAATTCTGCATAGGTAGAATAGGACCCTTTTAGGTGTGTGCAAGTGAACGAACCATGATTCCTCCCTGGTAAGAGAGTCCAACACCGTCATGATAACAGATCTGAAAACACTGTGGGTTCGTTAATAATTGTCCAAGGTCCTAAAAATGCTGGAGCGCGGTTACAAACGAGTATAACTGATAACCTACGGGATGCGCTTCAATGGGAAGCCTAAAAATGTAATGTCCGGCCGGTAACTCTGGTAAGACTAATGTAATGTCCGGCCGGTAACTCTGGTAAGACTTATGTAATGTCTGGCTGGTAACTCTGGTAAGACTAATGTAATGTCTGGCCGGTAACTCTGGTAAGACTAATGTAATGTGTAATGTCCAGCCGGTAACTCTGGTAAGACTAATGTAATGTCCGGCCGGTAACTCTGGTAAGACTCATATAATGTCCGGCCGGTAACTCTGGTAAGACTAATGTAATGTCCGGCCGGTAACTCTGGTAAGACTAATGTAACGTCCGGCCGGTAACTCTGGTAAGACTTATGTAATGTCCGGCCGGTAAATCTGGTAAGACTAATGTAATGTCAGAAGGCTTCGGGAGCCTCGCAAGAATCCACATAGCTCGGGGAGGTACGCCCCAACGTTTCTCTCTGAGTGTGAAGCATCTTTTTGTGCCAATTTTTGTTTTGTTTGCTATGGCTTTGCATCGTGTGTGTGTTTGTACCTGTGTATATGAATGCGTTTGATATATTTTTTATTCCCTACAAATAAAGAGAAATAGCGAAAAATAGGGTGAGAATAAACAACAGAAAGCAAACAAGGAAGTAGAATAAGATGGAGTCAGGAACTGAGATAGAACAGACCGAGGCAGTCAAGGCGTGGCTGCGCCTCAACACGTATAAGAACCTACCACTGGATGTTAGTCAGCAGCGGTACTGGGAGAAAAAGTGCGACAAGTACGTAGGACAGTGGAAGAAAGAGGGATGGGTACCCAGGACTAGGCCCTATAGCAGGGCCACTTTACTGGCGTTAAAGTCATTGGTCGAGGGTGAGCCTCAGCGACAGGCCCAGAAGGGGGTCGAAGGAAAGAAACCCCTTAGCATTAAGGAGATAGATAAGCTAAAACAAAGCCTCGGCAGAGGGAAGCTCTTTGTACAAGGCTTCCTCTCTACGTGACGGCCAGAAAAAGAGGAAGAGGGGCAACCCCCCAACTTGGCCGGCGCCCACCAGCCCCGCCATTCACAATGGCCCTCCGATCGAGAGTAGGGAGACCTGAGACCAGCAATGAGGGGGAGGAGCTCATGCTACCCCTCCTCCCCAATGTCCTGGGAGATGACGTGTTCCAACCATGGAGCCACCAGGACGCCACTGCCCTCGCTACGACCTTGCCATCGCTGAAAGAAGGAGCCGGCCCCTGGATGAGAGCGACGGAGCGCATGACGGCCACTGATCTGCTGTGCCTCAGCGACATGAGAAGTCTGCTCGGCCACCTAGGAGAAGGGCACACCTTGCGAACCGTAGAAGCCGCCACCAGGACCCGAAACCTCCCAGATGCTGCTGAGTTCGACCTGCACCGTAACCACTGGTGGGATGCCCTCCGTGTGTAAGTATGCCCCAACAAAACCTCACGCTGTGGCCTAGAGGGGCTGAAACAAACCGGGAGCGAGAGTGGAGCTACGTACCTGTCAAGAGCCGAGCACCTGTGGCAGGACAACTACGGCACCTACCCATATGGAAAAGGGGGCAACAGCCTCATGTTCCGCATACACGTGGAGAAGGGTCTCACGGTGCAGGTTCAAAAACAGCTGGCGGATACAGTCGGTCTGAGCCAGATGGACAATCCCACATGGGAACAACACATTCTCCATCACACGGACCGACATCGGGAAGCGGCGGCCAAGGCAGGCAAGGAAGAACAGGACCTCCGCCTCCGACTCCTCAAGCTCCAACTGAAAAACGAACAAGATAAAACCAACCAAGAAAAGAAAAAGAAGACCGAACCTGCGGGAAGCACGCTCACCATGCTTCCCCTCGAGGGGGCTGCCTCTCCGGCCCCCCCGGCACCAGCCCCTCCCCCGCAGGGGGATGGGGACAGCCGCTCCTGGGGCATCCCCCTGTACCCCCGCCACAGCCCCCCGGACCCTGGTGGACACCCGCAAACCTCTGGAGCCCCTATGGGTACCCCCCCGCACAGGCGCTACATGGACCACCACAAGGCCCGCCCCAGGGCCAACCGCAGGGTCAGGTGCAACAAGCCCGTCCACCCTGGCGACCAAGACACCCAGGAGGAGGCAGGGGCAGAGGACGGTTCGACAACCGACGAGGAGAACCCCCACCACCCCAACGGTGCTTCCACTGCCACCAAGAAGGCCACTGGACCCGTGAATGCCCCAACCCTGACGTCTACGCCGGCCATAACTCGGTCAACCGTGGCAACACGAATATCCACGGCGGCGGATACCTCCTGAGTGAACAGAACCAGCACCCTAGTCAAACCCAACCCGGACCCGGACAGGGGGTGTACCCGCTCCAGCACTGGGATGACCACAACGAACCAATGTGAAGAGGCCCTGAGACCCCCGAGAGCGACGTAATTACAATTGGCCAACGACCCCCACTCCTGTAACTCGACATAGATGGGCAACCACTCGAATTTCTAATTGACACAGGTGCCACCGTATCCACCCTCAAAGCCCTACATGGCACCAAGCCCCCACTGTCGCATAAAACGCTCTCCACCATGGGGTTCTCAGGGAAACCATCAGTCTAGAACTTTACCCTGCCCCTCAAAACCCAAGTCCCAGGGGGCACTCTATTCCACCCGTTCCTCTACGCCCCCCACTGCCCCGTTAACCTTCTGGGCCGGGACCTGCTGTGCCGCATGGAGGCCGTTATCTGCTGTGCCACTGGCGGTGGCACGGGCCCTGGCTAAAACCTCTCACCTCACCCTAAACCACCCTACTGTGGTGCACACCACACATGGGGTAAAGGAAGCAATCGAAAGTGACTCATTCGTGGTATGTAATGCCACCCGCAAACAACGAATGGCTGAGGCACTCACTAGCCCCAACGTCTCATACAGCACCACTGGCATCGTCATGACGACCACCATGCCTGCGGCCGAAGACGGCCACCCCCACCAGTGCATCCCCATCATCCAACGTACCCTAAAGATACGCCCTGACCTCTCAGCGGAACCACTAGAGGGGACGAGTGGTACATGGACGGGTGCTGTTAGACACGGGGAGAACATCGCTTCCTGGGCGGTGGTGACCCAAGACACCTCGGGTCTCTGCACCACCCTCCGCTACGGCCTGGAACCCGACCACCCCTCAGCCCAGAAGGCTGAGCTCCGCGCCTTAGTAGAGGCCCTGGAGTCGGCTAAGGGCCTACGGGTTGATGTATACACGGACAGCAACTATGTGTACGAGATGTGTCATGTCAACGCTCGCACACAGATGTGTCTCACCAGCCCAGAAGACGACTCATCCAGGCCCGCCCCAAACCATCAAGATGAACTCCGCATCATGCAAGTGCCTATGAACTCCACTCCGCGTCCGCATTTAAGGATGCCGTGCTCGCGTGCATAGGCACTAAAAGAATGACGTGGCTTTCGGCCCTCCCCTTAGCGCTACTAGCAATGAGATTGGCCCCAAATGCCACCACTGGCTTCTCCCCCCATGAATTAGTCACGGGGCGCCCAATGCCAGGCCCCTACGACACCCCCGCAGAGCCCCTTTCGGACCATCTAGACCAGGGGTTTTCAAATTGGGTGAATGTGAGCCTCCCCTTAAAGTAGGTAAGGACAGCCGATATATATACAGTATATATATTCCTCATGGCCATGGACGTCGGTCGTCGGTCCGGGCTGTATTGCGATCGCAAATCGAACAGATTCACATATTTCCATAACGTTTTTTTACGATTTCAGCCACATAAAACCTCAGATTTAAACAACAAACAACTTTGACTTTCAATTTAATCGTTCATATCAGTGGGAACAATGAGGCCTCGCTTTTGATGCGCAGAGGTGTTCAATGCGGGGCTGCACTGCAGAGAGAAATAAACGCAAGTCGTCCTCCACCTGCTGCCTTGATCTGTATTTATTTTTAATCAGGGTCAGTGCGGAAAACCCACACTCACACAAGTAGGTGGAGGTGAAGGGGATTATTTTATTTACGTTATTATTTTATTTACGTTTATTTAAATTATTTTATTTTAATACGTTTTTTCTTCGCGTCTCGTCGCGCCTCCCCTGTGGCTCTTTGGCGCCCCCCAGGGGAGGCGCGCCTCACCTATTGAAAACCGCTGATCTAGACACTGTGTTACAGGACTACTGTGCTGCCCTAACCACTGCCTCTCAGTCCTTTTATACCCAGGTTACCTCTACCCCACCCCCCGGTACCCACTCACTCCCAGTTAGGGTGACCACCCGTCCCGCGTAGCGCGTGACCGCACAGCGTTCCGCGAATTGAGACCTTGTCACGCATAATCAATACTTGCTCAAAAAAAATCGCGCAGCCGCCCCCCCCCCCCCCCGTCAATAATCGCGCAGCACCCCCCCCCCCCCCCCCCCCCGTCAATAATCGCGCAGCACCCCCCCCGTCAATAATCGCGCAGCCCCCCCCCCCGTCAACAATCGCGCACCCCCCCCCCCCCCCCCGTCAATAATCGCGCAGCAGCCCCCCCCCCGTCAACAATATGGTTGTCTGTGGTTGTCCCCCCATGTCCCCCCGAAACATACCCCTTGTCCCCCCTTGGGCTTCTTAGCAGGTGGTCACCCTACTCCCAGTAGCCCCTGGCAACTGCGTGTGGATAAAGGCAGCACAGCGCTCCTTCCCAGAGAACCAGTGGAAAGGTCCTTACAAGGTATTGTTGTATGTTGGCCACCCCCTTCTCGGTCTCCATACAGGGTCGAGAAGGCGGAGCCCGCTGGCACCACCTCTCCAGGGCACGGAAGGCGGACCCACCAGGTGACCAGACCACGCAGCAGACTGCTGCCCGCATCCAGGATGCCGTGGACCCACCCGACTCTCCGGGACTCTAGGGGCCGACTCGGGAGCCTGGTCGGCCTCCTCGGAGGCATCACCTGTGTGTGTTTTGTTACAGCATACCTGGCCTCCAAAACTGCCTCAGAGATGCCAGAACCAACGTCCTCCCCGGCCGTCCTTCTCGTAGGAGAGAGACCACTCGGAAACGCAGGACCAACCCAAAACGCTCGAAGGAAGAGGCAGGTGACCGCCGGCTTCAGCGGCGACCAATGCATCCGGTCCTTCGACGGCTTAGAACTTAAGTATACCCTGGGGACCCACACAGCATACCAGTTTGAACTATGTGACATGATAAACTGTGGGGGGTTGCCTAAAGCCATGTGGAATGGATACGATGTCTATATATGCAACAGCCGACAGGGTTCCCCAGAAGTAGTCCAAGGGAATGGCCCCTCCTCCAAAGGAGGAGGGGCAGGATGGTGTATGGGGTGGAATAATGTATTATGGATGTCAGGAAAAGATGAAAGCTACTATGTAACGAACCGAGGGAGGGAAGGGATAAAAGACGACCCAAAACCTTTGACGAGAAAACCGCGTTACTCCAGAGCAAAGGGAGGTTAGAGGCGAGCAATGGGAGAATCCTGTTCTCCCTTAATAACGTAACATCTGTCCCGTATATCGACATCTCGCGCCAAGAGTGCGGACCAACCGAGAGTAACGCCGTATACTTCGTATTTGGAGTGTTCCACAGCGGGACGGATACCAAAGCCAAGCCCAAACACGCGCAACCTACGGTCCCGATACTGATGTCGCCTAGTCCAGCGACCACAACAAAGGACACGGTAGAGTCCGAAACGGTCCCCCAGAACGAGGTGACCGCGTACAACCTAGACACCGTGACCACGGCCCAATTCATAGTCCTCTCTACGGGGATAGGGGAAAATAACTTCTGGTTGAACACTCTGATAGCGGCCGCAAGAGAGGCCAAAATAGAAAATTGCGTAGCGTGCGCAGCGACCAGGCCCCTATTAGTCTCGCAACCCCTAGAATTAGACCCGGGGCTGGTTTGGCCCGGATTCCATTGCATACTAGGGATGTTTATGAGCCTAAAACCCGATAACTGCTCCCCATTAAACGATCTATTCCCTCCGGGAATCAATGACACGGTGACCCCCGCCTTTGTAGCAGGGAAAGGGAACCATACCTGTTTCTATAGAAACAATGTAGGAAGAACGTTCGTGGGCACCCTACCCTCTGCGTGGTGCGCCCGGACTCTGGATGTCTCTTCCTGGGTGAATGCCATGAGGCTCAGAGTAGGGAGAATGGACCTCTTTTGGCTGTGCGGAAAACAAACTCTCCTCACCCGCCTCCCCAAAGGGTGGTCCGGAACGTGCTCAATAGTAAGGCTAATAATGCCCATAACCCTGGTAGGACCAAGAGCCCCAGGGAAGAACCATTCCCGCTCGGTAAGAGCACGAAGGGAAGGGACCTCCAACTGGGACTTGACGACGGGTGGGTCGGGAGTTCCAAACGAGTTTAAATTAGCAGACCAGATTGCATCTGGATTTGCATCTGGAATCCTACCCCTAATTTCGGCCCTGTTCCCAGTAACCCCAATTAAAAATGTAGAACGACTCAATTATGTCCATTGCAATGTACAAAAACTATCCAACCTAACCCGTGATGCTGTTGGGGGCTTAGCGAACCAATTACGAGCCACTTCCCTCATGGCCTTCCAAAATCGTCAGGCGTTGGACATGTTATTAGCGGAAAAGGGCGGGGTATGCTCCATGTTTGGTGACCAGTGCTGCACCTTCATCCCCAACAATACTGCCCCGGACGGGTCCGTAACCAAGGCACTGGCGGGGTTGAGAACCCTGTCCAATCAAATGGCCACCGATTCTGGAATCGAGAACCCCCTTGAAGCCTGGTTCACGGGAGTATTTGGAAAGTGGAAAGGAATTATTATGTCCATCATGATATCGATCGCTTGCTTCGCCGGGTTCCTGGTGTGTTGCGGCAGTTGCTGTATCCCCTGTGCCCGAACCCTGCTGAACCGCTTAATAACCACCGCCTTAACCCCTGAAGACAGAGCTGTTCAGGCGCCGCTCCTACTGTATGAGGATAGTGAATCCGATGAACCCCCGGAAAAGGAAGACGACGATATGTGCTAACGCTGTTCCCCTTCAGACACCTTCCCAGGGTCGAACAATAAACCGGGTGACAAGAATAGCAGGACCATAGCCCCATGCTCCCGTGAGACCCTGGGAAAGGAATGTGCCCCCTCCCCCACTACGCTTATATGAACGATATGTATAACCTGTATGTGATAATTGTACAAGGGATACAAACCCAGGTGAATGCTCCTTCTTTAGGAAGGATGGGCCAGTTCCCTCCTCCCCTCTGGAGAGGTTTCCCGGACCACTGAGGTTCCCGAAAGATGTGAGACTGGGTGGGGAAAAACCTAATTGACAATGACGATGTTCTCCCATGGTGTTATTTGTCAGATAAGGTAAAGTGCTCTGTCGACCACTTGAGAGGGTTATGTTGTGAAAAATAACCACGCACACTCCCCAGGCCCAGCCAAGGCCATCTATGGTGGTGTGGAAAATAACCAAGATACACTTCCCCAGTGACAATGTGTGGAAAATAACCAAGGACCCTTCCTCAGTGACAATGTGTGGAAAATAACCAAGGACCCTTCCTCAGTGACAATGTGTGGAAAATAACCAACTGATAACCAACTTATCAACCAACTGCCACGTGTACCACCCCACCCGATGAGACAACCCCAACCGCCAGACGGTTGAAACCAGAATACGCCCCGCCTACAACTCTATTGCCCAATCAGGTCTACTACCTGTCCAAAAAAAGGAGCGCAGCTGGCGCCTCAACCATAGCCCCTCCCCCTCGCCTCAGGATTCTACAAATACCAATTGACTCTGACTCTCTTTGTCCTTCCCCGGAGCAGACCTCCTGAGAGGGCGAAGCTACGCGAATGACCCAGGCCGCCTGATAGAACTTTTCTAGATAGACAATGATAGACAATTATTCTGAACCAGTGTATCGTATAGAAATAAAGAACCCCTAGTCTCACATATCCCTGTCTCCGGTAGTCACCTTATTCTCCGTCCTTTTTTATCTAACAATACACCCATCGGTCCTTAGGGAATTAGGCCTACAAGATCTTGATTTTCCCTTTATATTATGTCTTAATTAAATTGACCCATTCCTAATTAGCCTATATTCAATATTTTCTACAAGTATTGTGGTCTCACCCATCCAGGTTATTTTTACTTCAGGATACCGTACTGATAAACCCTCAAGCACCCTCAACCATCCACAAGCAGTCTTTCGGTGGCAAGGTAGAGCTCTGGGACCCCAGGTCACCAGCCATGCATGGTTAACCTGTCTTGGAGCACTATTTTGCAAATTCTTCAGGTTCAGTATCCTGGATGAGCCCCCAAATTGTCGTGGCAATTTCGCCTACTGGTCTGCCTCGACTGCTGCTAGCTTAGCTAGGTTTGTTTTTAGCCTGGCAGCTAGGCTAGCCACTTGCTTTTATTGAGGATTTTAAGCTTTTAGCTTTTTCACGGACTAATTGCAAGTAACGTTATGATGGCTGAGTGTGGATCTTGCCACCTTACCGTTTCAAAGTTGAAGTAAAGCATCGTTTGACTGAAAGCCGAGCTCAGGGAGAAAGACAAGCTCATCTTGGAGTTCTCCACTGTGGCCACAGCCCAGGCAAAACACCTCGCAATCCTGGGCTCCTCTGGCTGCGGAAACCGGACCGGGATCAGTCAACCTCAATCCCCTGACTGCTCCACTCCAGAAACGGTAAATGATCCCACTCTTCCATGGACCGGCTCCATCATCACAGGAGTTCCAGAACCTGAGGATGTCTCAGCACAGCCTGATGATCTGTGAGTCCGCGTGGGAGCAAGGCCCAGAGCAATGGCCAGTTCCACTCCCTGCCGTGTCCCGGCAGAGGCACGGTCACTCGTTGGTGGGGGTAGAGTGAAGGCTCCGGTGAGTTCGACTACATGTAAACCGGAGCACTGGTCTGTAGCCCTGCAAGGGTAAACACGGGGCAAAGCGCCCGTCTCCCCCTCCGCCACCTCGGGACCTCCCGCTGGCAAACAGGTCTGACATCCTGGATAGGCAGGACCTTCCTCCACTGGAGAGTGGCTCCCACTGTCCAGCGGTCAAGCCCTCCTCCTCCTCTCGCCGCAAGCTGTTGAAGGAGGCTGTGATCAGGAGAAGCTCAGGAGGTCCCATTCGTCATCTGAAGACGGCAGGGACCCCCTCAAAGGACGCCGCCCCCACGCTGCAGCAGTCCCCGGCTACGACCATCCATCCACAGTCGGACTGCTCCAACTTGGGGAAAGCGCTCCGCTTCTTCTCCAAGAAGGGGCCTCAGTCAGCGCGTACACGTCACTCCAGACCCCCGCTTCTTTTTTCCGTTAGTGGGTCCGGGAGGCAACAGGCTGCTGAGGATGTTCCTGACGACCGCTCCCCTGTTCTTGTTGTTGGAACTTCTATGGTCCAACATGTGGAGATCAGCAGATGCAGCACTTCCTGCCATCCAGGTGTGCTCGTTCAGGACATCAATGACGTCATCCCGCAGCTACTCTCTCAACGTCCGTCAGTCTCCACTGTGGTTGCTCACGTTGGTACGTGCGACCTCAAACTGCAGCAAACGTAGAAACTTAAGGACGACTACATCTCTCTCATAAGCACCATTCTGGACTCCAACAAACAGTGAGTAGTTTCTGGCCCCTTTGTTCCCCCCTGTTTCGGTGATGTAAAATTTAGCCAACTCAGACAACTCCACATCTGGCTCAAAGGATACTGCCACAGCCTAGACATTCCATATGTGGACAACTTCACCTCTTTTCTCAATAGAACTGACCTCTTCAAAAATGACCATCTCCACCCAAATCTCATCGGATCTCGCCTCCTATCCTTGAACATTGAACTCACCCTGTGCTCCTGCATGGCTTACTCTGGTTGATGGTCAGTAATTCCACACTAGCACACTCTCTATTATAGCAGTCCAGTGACAATCTCATCTATCCCTGTTATCACAAACTTTAGGCCTAAGAAATGCACTTCTGATCTCACCAGTTCAGCTATCCGCAGTAATCTTATCCATATCTCTCCAGTTATCAGCCCCTCACACAGCAATGCACCGCAAAAAATAAAAATGGCTCTATTAAATGTCAGGTCAATTACAAATAAATCATGTTTAATAAATGAACTCATTAGTACCCACAGTCTAGACTTCACTCTACCAACTGAAACCTGGCTGGATAAAAATAGAACCGCTACACTTGAGACTGCGCCTCCAAACTTCAATTTCTTCCATACCACTAGAACTGATAGGAGAGGTGGTGGAATTGCTGCTGTCTTCTCTGACATTTATGGCTGTAAGGAAGTCCACCTTGGTGAATTCATATCATTTGAATACCTTGCTTTGTCAGTACATTGCAAATCTACAGTCTTAATAATAACTGTTTACCGTCCGCCAAAATCCAAATGTGGATTTCTGGAAGATTTTTCTCAGCTATTATCTAAGGTTTCCACTGATTATGACTGTCTTATTATATCTGGTGACTTTAATATTCACATTGACACTGAAACTGATCCAGATGCCATAAGCTTTACTAGTCTGCTGGAGGCATTTGACCTCTCTCAACATGTCCGTGGACCCACCCACAATAAAGGACATACTCTTGACCTTGTCATCTCAACAAGACTTAACATTACAATGCCTCTTGTTCTGGATGTAGCTTTTTCTGATCACTGTTGAATTTACTTTGATGTTTCTGCTTTCCCTGTACAACGTAACAGTTCTCGATTACTCAAAAGACGCATAATTAATGACAATACTATTGAAAGCTTTCAAAATAGTGTAAATGAAATGTCATTGTCCACGATATCTTCAACTGGGGACCTTGTGGACAAATTCAACTCAAAAAGAGTATATTTGAAAAAATTGCGCCACTCAAAACTAAATATGTAAAAAAACAAAAGGCTCCCTGGAGAAATGGAGTGGACATCAGATACTTAAAGAGAAAGTGTCGTCAGGCAGAGCGACAGTGGAGAAAAACAAGATTTCAGGTTCACAATGACATTTATAAGGATAAACTGAATGAATATAACAAAGCAATCAAACAAGCTAGACAATCATTGTTTTCTAAAATCATCAATGAAAATATTAATAATAGTAAAGTGCTTTTCTCCACTGTTGACAGACTTGTTAACCCACCATCCACCACTCCTTCAGAAATGTTGTGATCAATTTGCTTCTTTCTTTAATAACCAAATCATTACTATTAGACAAAATATTAGTGCCCTAAAATCTACAACTGAACTTGCCCTTCCTTTCTCCAGGAACTCCACCTGTGTAATGTCTCACTTTAACTGTTTAGATCTGACAGAACTTGACAATATTGTTGGTCAGCTCAGGTCCTCCACCTGCTGCCTGGATCCTCTCCCAACTGCATTTTTCAAAACAGTCTTTAACTGCTTAGCACCAGAGGTTCTACATGTCATTAACTGGTCTCTTCAGTCAGGTATATTTCCCACATCACTAAAAACAGCTGTCATCAAACCACTTCTGAAGAACAATCTGGATCAAAGTGTCATTGCAAATTACAGGCCCATCTCCAACTTACCATTCCTTAGCAAAATACTTGAAAAAACAGTTTACATTCAGCTCAAGAATTATCTTGCATCAAATCTTTTAGATACTTTAGATATTATCAGTCTGGTTTTCGTCCCCACCATAGCACAGAAATGGCACTTATTGAAGTTTTAAATGATCTACATATAAACACAGACACAAAAAAAAATTCCATTCTTGTTCTACTTGATCTTAGTTTTGCGTTTGACACCGTTGACCAAGGTTATAATAGTTTTGGATTTTTCATTTTAGTTTAGTTTTATTTCGTTTTGACTTTTTTCCCTCCAATTCAGTTAGTTTTAGTTAGTTTTTAGTGTGGGTTTGCTAGTTTTTATATTTTCAAAAATGCTTAGTTTTAGTTTAGTTTTTATTAGTTTTAGTATTAGTTTTAGTTTTTTCATACTTTGGGTTATTTGTCAGGTGCAGGATTCAAAAAGGTCAGAGTGAGTATTGTATAATAAAATTCAACGATACGTTTAAAAAATGAGGGTGAGATAATAATGACTGACTTTTTATTTTTGGGTGAACTATTCCTTTAATGAATACATACAAAGTGCATATATTACAAAAGGAAAGTGTGTGTGTCAGTGTGAGACACAATTTGTAACCACACATTTTGTTTTCAAAAATAACCAACAAAGATGTTCACTGAACAGCCAAACAGCAAGGTGTGAAAGATCTGAATCATGGAAGTGGCTGAAACAACAGCACAGAATGAGGAAATGACTGCAGCTTATTCCATAATGAATTCAGAGAAACAAAAACAGTTGAAACATGTCAAAACCAGACAGACGATCCCCACTTGTGACCCTGAACAGACCCCTCCTGCAGTGTGTGTGTGTGTGTGTGTGTGTGTGTGTGTGTGTGTACTTCAGTCAAGTGTGTGTGTGTGTGTGTCGAGTGCGGCGGGCAGGGTGCGTGTGAACATCGCTGCCTTGCGCCAAACCATGGCAATTTAAAATCTTAAACATCTCGCCCGTTGTAACTGCCATCGTCAATGCAGCAGAGAAATTAAGCTATGGACATCAGTACTGAACATGTGCCTAGTTGCCGCACTAAGATCGTCCTTTAAACAAGCCTTGTCCAATGGCCGCATCTACAAACAACAGCGGCAAACCCATGACCCTGTCCCGCGAACGCCGGGCGGTGAGGCTGTCCCTATGGATTTTAACAACTACGTGTGCCAACTTCAATGTCATGAATGGAACATGTTCGAGATCCACGAGAGACAGTTCAGGAAATCATTGGATACTAAGCTACTCCAAGAAAGAACTTACTTTGCCTGCTCCGGTGACCCGGCGAAATGGAGTAAAGTTGTATCCATCCTTGTCGGAGTATTCTTCGAAAACGGAATATTTCGAACTAGGCGTACCAACGGGAGAGAGTTTGGATTACCACTTCTGAAATACGTGTCACGAATCCTAAAAAAGTTCCCCTTGAGCGATAAACATCCAGCGGAATTAACATCGATCTCCATTACTTCCTGGATTGAGAAACAGCTGATCTTCGCGAGAGACGTCATCCAGCCATCGCTCAGCAGAAGGGGAGCTGAGGAACGCCACAAACAACCAAGGACAGTAAGCAGAGACAAACTATCCGTTTGGTCAAAAGCTATTGAAATCATTCTCAATAATAGCACCTTTCCTTCCCCTCCACCGGTTATTAATGACACCAGTAGTGTACATAAGTATTACATGGCCAAATGTCAATCACCTTTGTCTCATACACTGACCACGCCCCCTTGGTCCACCAGTATAGAGATAACTGCTCCAGTCCATTACCCATCCACTGCTAAATTTTCTTTCACTGAAGTAGAAAAAGTAATATCTCATTTGCCAAACAACAAAGCCTGTGGATATGATGGGGTGACATATGAAACCCTTAAAGCCACAAAACGTTGGTCCACCCATATACTCACAGATATCTTCAACATCTGTTTGATTAATGGGAAGGTGCCAGAGTCATGGAAGGGGGCCCTTGTCCATAGAATACCAAAGAAAGACAATATCCCAAGTGATCCCTCCACGTGGAGAGATATATCTCTCCTCCCCACTGTCTACAAGGTGTTTATGAAATGCCTTCTTGCCCGAATCCTCCCATGGCTTGTAGATGCAAGCATTCTCTCACCCAAGCAAAAAGCCTACATAGACAGACAGGGTATGAACGAACATGTGTTCTGCCTGAAAACTGGAATTGATGATTTCAAACACGAATCATGCAAACTCTACACCATATTCCTGGACTTCAGAGATGCTTTTGGGACATTGTCTCACAACATGATGCTCAATGCATTACAGGAGATCCATCTACCTCAGCCGTTTGTAGACATCATAACGGATGTGTATAGAGGATCTTTTTTGCAAGTGATCTGTGGTGACCAACTCACAGAGCCTGTACCTCTTAAGGTGGGGATTAAGACAGGCTGCCCCTGGAGTGCTGTTAACTTCATCCTAGCCATCAACCAGTGGATGAAATGGCTCTGCCAGTGTGCATCACCGCGCACTAGATCCCCAAACCCTGTCCAGGGGTACGCAGATGATGTGGAGGTGTCCTCCAGGGATGAGAATGTCATCCAAAACATGCTGGCCAGAACGGATGAATTCCTACAGTGGTCTAAGCTGGAGGTGAAACACACCAAATGTGCAGCATTTTATGAACGGCGAAGTGGTGGCAACCGCTGGTACAAATCAAAATCTGACAAACCCCCCTCCTTTACAATAATGGGACAGCCTATCAGGGTCTACTCTCGCCATGAAACATACACCTACCTTGGCCATAAATTCAACATTGCAGGTGAATGGGGTGAACAGGTACAGGAGTTATCCTGTGCCTTTAAGAACAGGATCAGTCTGATTGACTCCTCCCCCCTACCTGCAGTCATGAAACTGGAGGCCATTAGAGAAGTAGCCCTGGCAAAGATACAACACCTCTTTGCAAATATCCACATCCCACAAAATGTCCTACGGGATATGAACAATAAAACAGTTGAGGCCGTCAGGAAATGGCTGGGACTGAACTCCCATTCCACCAGGGACATCATCTTCCTTTCACACAAGGAAGGGGGTCTGCCGGTCCCAAATGTGGAATGGATTTACACTACTGCAAGACTAACACACCTCATCAGCATGCTCAACAATGACGATGCTGCAGTCAGAGAGCTAGCCAGAGCTTCCCTCCTACTGGACCTTAGGAAGAGAAAGGTCCCTTTGGCCACAGGCAGCCAAAACAGCTTCCTAGGCTTCCGAAGGAAAAGCAATGGCAAACTGGACACACAAGCCACAGGTTTCGGGGTCCGGTCAGACTGGCAGGACCTCAACGACCTGTGCAACAGAACAACAGTCAGACTACAATGGACACAAGGCAACTCACACACAGCACCAGAGGCATCTGATGCAGTGGTCACAGACCCATCTGTTACCGTGGAGGCGACGGTCCACCACAATGAGGCACAACACACACTCCAGAGCACAACTGCAAGGAGATCCCTACTGAACATCAAATAAGTGGACACAAAACAACACTGGACTGGACTAAGGATGCAGGGAAAGTTGGCATGCCTCGACTTTGCTGACCACTCTGCCTCTCACTCCATGTACAGAAATGCCGCAATAGGGGAGGACATTCTCTGTTTCACTGTAAAGGCCAGACTACAGGTGTTACCAACCAGATACAACCTAGCACTATGGTACCCTGC
Organism: Merluccius polli; assembly: GCA_030340625.1. NCBI lineage: Eukaryota > Metazoa > Chordata > Actinopteri > Gadiformes > Merlucciidae > Merluccius > Merluccius polli. The sequence goes on from JAOPHQ010003736.1 coordinate 43,632, forward strand.
AAATCACCATCCACACTGCATAATGCATTCTAACTCTGACCACCTTGAATCCGTTGCTCATATTGTAAATGGTTGTAGTATGTACAAAGGACTCTACACATCACGCCATGACCGTATTGTCGATATCATTGCCAGCTCTGTTCAAAATACACTTCCAAAGAATATGCCTATGTACAAACACTCACGCGTATTACCAGACTGGTTCAACAGCTCTGATAATGTGTTTTGTAACATCCCTAACACCCCTGATGTTGTGCTTGTGGATACAGATAGTAAGGAGGTACTAGTCCTTGAAATAGGTTGTGTTTATGATCTGTATATGGACATAGCCTTTCTTGAAAAAATGACTAAATACCAACCCCTCCTTGCAAAGATCAGTGACCTAGGCTATACATGTAAGTTTGTGGTGTTGATATTTGGCAGCCTGGGACATGTCCACAAACTGGCAATCAGTGGACTAAGACTGGCAGGGCTATCAAAAGGAAAGTCTAAACAACTGGCAAAATTCTGCTCCATATCAGCTGTGATAGGCAGTCTTGCTGTGTGGCGTAGGCGATGCTTTATGTACCCTTGAATGTCAAAGCTGTATTTTCTCTGAGAATATTTGAATCCTTTCTGTAACAATTTGATTGGCGGATTCAAATAAAGAAATCAAATGTGTACTTCAGTCAAGCAACAATTTCTTGTTGATCTTGAGGAAAACACGCTGCTCCAGAGATGTGGTTGTTCTGTTTCTCAAGCCAGATGACAACAGTCCACACACAGAAAAGATGCGCTCCACAAAGGCTTGTGAGGCAGGGGCACTAACGAGATCCAGTGCCACGGGGGCAAGTTTTGGATAGACAGCCTCTCTTGATCTCCAGAATTGCAATGGTGTGTCATTGTATACACACACACCATCTTTAACGTTGTCAACATACCTCTTCATTTCAGTCAACAGACTGTCAGTCACGTGATCAGACTGATTTGTCATTGACACATTGACCTCCATACGAGATGCAAGGAAGCGGTATTTCTGCAGGACAGGAGGAGGAGATTCTGCTGCAGTTTGAGTGGCAATGACAGTATCTTGAGAAGTAGTGGTGGCTGGGTTATACTGAGCTGCCAGGTTCTGCATGAAAAACTGTGCTGCCCTCCTCAGTGGCACCATGTCTGGTGTTTGAAGAATCAGTGAAACACTTGGATCCAAAAGGCAGGCTGCTGCTGGTGTAGCATCAAACTGTGGGGAATCGGGGCTAAGAATGGCAGCGAAACGATCTCGCAAGGATTTCAGCAGCACTTGCACTAACTGTTTCCCAGCAGCAGTAGTCATCTGCAAGTGTGCCTCCAGGTTGAGCAGGCATGGCACTACTTGTGAGAGTGACTGGCTGTCACTCTGAAGCTGGTCTGTGTGAATGGCAAAGGGCTCAAGTAGCTTGACCATGTTCTCCAGCTTAGCCCAATCGCTTGTGAGAAGTGTGTCCATGTTCAACTCCTCAAGTACTTGGTTTACTTCAGTTCTGATCTCCAGCAGTCTTCTCAGCATATCGAAAGTGCTGTTCCAGCGTGTGCTACAATCTCGGACCAGAGTTTTGCCACACTTTTTGATCATTGCTTCATTTGCCACTGATGATTTCCTCACAGCGTTTACCAGCTTTCTTGCTCTCGATATAAGCGAATCAGCATTTGGGTGCTTCATGGCATCTTTCAGGGTGAGCTGAAGGGTGTGGGCCAGGCATGGCAGTCTCTGGAACTTGTTCTCCAAAACATCTGGAAGGTCAAGTTCTTAGCAAAGCAAACGGAGAGAACAGACAAACAAATAATGTATTATCATCAAATGTAAAACACACAAAAGAATAGTACAGTACAATAGATTCATAAATAATTATTTATGAATTAGGTTTGGTTTTAGAGCAGGGATGATAACATTACTTGTTTTATGATATTTCATTTCTTACACTGTGAGTGCCCTAATTTGTTTGACAGAATAACACAATGTTTAATATAGTATCTTTATGTCAATGTAACAATTGTACTTTTTAAGTTTTAACAGATATATATATATATATCACTTGGGTTGTGCATTTTTAGATTTTGAATAGGCTTATATCAGTAGAAAACAGGCTACTGGCTAATCAGTACGACAGTGTTATAGTTATACTCAGGGGTCGCATTAACCGAATATTTTCCGTCATTGACCGTTTTTTTAACGGTAAAAAAAAAAAAATCTGAGGGCCGTCCGTCATTTTGTCAGATTGCATTTCACACCCTGACCACTTGGTGGTGATGAGCATATTAATTGGCTCTTGTAGAAAAGGAAAAGTAGAAAAGAAGAAAGAAACAACAAACCCACTTGAAACATTTGATTACGCGCAAGCGGGCACGCGAGGAACCTAGACATCGCGCCGCCTTGAAAACTCGTTCGCATGGCGGTGTGTTGACTAGTGGATCAACTAGCTCCCGCGGGTTGACTAGTGGATCAACTAGCTCCCGCGTGTTGATTAGTGGATCAACTAGATCCCGCGTGTTGACTCGTGGATCAACTAGCTCCCGCGGGTTGACTAGTGGATCAACTAGCTCCCACTTGTTGACTAGTGGATCAACTAGCTCCCACCCGCAAGCCCTACTATACGCAAATCGCCTGGCGGTCGATATTCTTACATATTCTTCTGCTTAATGTGTGTATCCACGGTGTGGATTATTTGTTCAGCTTGTTTGGACTGAATATTAATTAAAAATGAATTAAAATTAAATGCTATTGAACATGTCATTATTATCATTTAAGAAATTAAAGTGACAGGTTATTTTTACCGGTCACTTCGATTATGACGGGATTTTTATGACCCTGTCAGTCAAAATGACGGACAACGAAAAAGTCTAGTGCAACCTCGAAGTTATACTGTGATATATATCATTATTGTGATATGAAATTAAACATATCATGATAGAAGATTTTGACCATATCGCCCAGCTCTAGCTTACAATACTGGTTATATCATTGTGACATTTTATTAAGACATATTTGGCACTATAACCACACTTACCAAGATCTCCAGTCTCTCCAATCTCCTCATCCTCCTCATCGGTCTCCTCTGATTCAGATTCGTTCATCCAGGCCGTCTCTGGCATCTCCTGGCTGACCCTGTGAACCATCTGTGGACTCTCTCTTTGTTCTTGGCTTCTATCCCTAAGCAGCCATACAGCTTTCAAGATGTTTGAGCCGTTATCTGTCACAATGAGCAGCACCTTGTCTTCTCCTATATCCCATGCATTTAATGTCTCATTAATGCAGCGAGCAATGGACTCCAGTGTGTGGGTGCTCTATTCTGTGTAGGTTCAGCAGAGCATGGTAAATCTGGCCTTGAGGTGGATGATAAAAACATGCTGACACACCTATGAACGATGCTGTTAATCCCCTCTTGCTCCAACCATCCACACAGAGGGTGAGCTTCCTCGCGTCCTTTAAGATCTCTTTTAATTTGTGCTTTGCCTTTTCCATCTTAGCTCCAATAAGATTATTCACTCTTGCAGCACCGGGGGATTTGAATTTTGGTTCGAGTAAAGTGCTGAACCCTTTGAAGGCACTCGAGTCACACAGTCGTGTTGACATCCCAGTCTCAATAAACATGTTAACCAACGCATCTTCCCGCTTGTGGTGTTCCTGCGTATTTACTAACCAGCAGCTTTTTGGTCGTCCTTGAAAGCAGTCCATTATAGTTGTCTCCTTCCCCGTGCCACCTGGGCAGGATGTTGCTTCTCTTTCGGGGGGCGGTGGCGGCGGCCTCGCAGAGGCTAGCTTATTTTGGAACTCGACATTAGCCGCCTTGTGCGAGCTTCTTACATGGACTTTGAGATTTGTGGGGTTTTTCCCCTTGAGAAGCACGCCGCATATGTTGTCACAGTCTGTTTCCACTACAAGACACTTGCTTTTATCCGTCTCAACGTCGTATTCAAAAAAGTCCACTTTGCCGCTTTCTCCCAACTTTTGCTGCAACCGCCATGGTGCTGCCAGGTGATGTCACGGACCGTGAGGTGCATTAAGGCGCTGGTGCTGCCAGCTGGCGTAAAACGGCCAGAGCGGAATAAATCGATCATATGAATCCAACCAATTGATGCTTATAATTAAAGTGACAGAGACGAACACGAAGGGAATTATATCTATAATTTCAGTTCGTTTTAGTTCGTTTTCTAAACACGCAATACAGTTTCAGTTAGTTAACGTTTTTTTCTTTTAATTTTCGTTTTTATTTATTTCAGTTAACGAAATTGTTTTTCCAATTTTAGTTTTCGTTATTTCGTTCGTTTTCGTTAACGATAATAACCTTGCCGTTGACCACAAAATCTTACTGGAAAGGCTTGAAAGGTGGGTTGGCTTGTCTGGCCCATTTCTAAATTGGTTCAGAACCTACCTTTATGATAGGCAGTTTTATGTCTCCATTGGTGAATTCAACTCCAACAAAATGAACATTACATGTGGGGTACCTCAATGGTCAATTCTTGGACCACTGCTGTTCAATCTCTACATGCTTCCACTCTCTCATGTCATACGCAAACATAATCTTAGTTACCATAATTATGCAGATAATTTGGAACTTTACATTTCACTACACCCAGATGACCTATCACCCATAATATCCCTCACTCAGTGTATCAAAGATATTAATCAATGGATGTCAGAATTTGTCAGAATTCTTTTTTACAACTAAACAAAGACAAAACAGAAATACTCATCTTTGGTGCACAGGCTCAGAGACAGAAAATCGCAGCACATTTCAACTCTCTCTCTCTTGACAGCAAAACTGAAGCAAGGAATCTGGGTGTAATCATTGACAGCAATCTAAATTTCAGAAGTCATATCAACCACATTACAAGATCATCTTTCTATCATCTCAAAAATATCTCTAAATTGAGGGGCTTTCTGTCAAAATCAGACTCAGAAAAAATAATCCACGCATTTATAATAAATAGATTAGATTACTGTAATGGTTTATTCACTGGACTCCCAAAATCAAGTATTCAGAGGTTACAACTAATTCAAAATGCAGCTGCACGTATTCTCACTGGTACCAAGAAATATCAACACATCACACCCGTTCTTAAATATTTGCACTGGTTACCCGTTAGAACAAGAATCGATTTCAAAATACTGCTCCTGGTTTCTGAAGCACTACATGGACTTGCGCCTCAGTACATCTCAGATATGCTCATCACTTTCACCCCAGCAAGAACACTTCGGTCAACAGGCAGTGGCAATTTACTCATCCCTCGCACCAGATCCAAAGGAGGGGAGGCAGCTTTTAGTGTATATGCCCCACAAAAATGGAGAGGCACCTGGCTGCAGACCTCCACTGTGAGGACGCTTCCGGTGCAGGCTCCACTGTCAGAACACCTCCACTGTCAGGACGGGAAGTGAGGACATTTTTTTGTTGGGGGGGGGGGGGGGGGGACTGACATTTAAATCACGATTTGACCTGCCTTTTAATTCGAGAGCGACCAGCGAGTGAGCGTGTCCCGAGTAGCTAATTTGTATTATCCACAGAAGGTAAACGCATGATTACTTGTGTTCTTCGTCAATATAGGTGCCGTAAAAATAGTAACGTAAAGTCATTAATGATGCAAATTGCCAAATGTTACATGTCGGTTTGGGTTGTCGTTTTGAAGCTAAGTTGGATAACGTCAAATTTAACTTTCCCCAATGGTGGTTAGCATCAACTCCTTAAATTCTCAGGGATAATTAACTTTTTAGTGCATAACGTAAAGTAACTGTGCGCATTTGTTTGTATGTAACGTTAACGGTATAAAACATTTTAGTAAACTCTCCTTGCATTAGCTGGGCATCGTCACAAAGTTGAAAATGTGTCTTTCTGAACTCACAAACGTGATATGTGAGACAGCCAAGCTACCAACAGATGCAACACACCATGATGTTTTGCCAGAGGTCGACTAGCTAATTAGTGATATCACCTGTTTAAGTGCACAAGTGGAATTAAAATGTGGCAGGGCTACATGGCACATTTTTACTTTTTTATTTTGCCACCTCTGTTGTATACTACAGTATATAAACCAAACAAATAGTACCTGAAATTACTGAGAAGTAGCATGCTTCTGCACCATCAGTACTTTTATTTTTGATACTTGAGTATATTTTGCTTCTAACATAACATACTAAATGACTTAAAGGCCGTGGTACAGGTTTAATTTTCTAACGAATTTGCGCATTTGCTTGTTGGTAATAAACATTTAAACTGTTATTCATTGTATTTGATGTTGTTGGGTATCACAATATAATACGAAAAAGTAGCTACTATTTTAGCAGTTTGGGATTGATTCTCATTTCCCCCACAATGCATTGCATGACGTCAATGCATTGGAGACGACAGACCAAAGCCCGCCTTGAGACCATTGAAAGAGACGAGTAGAGAGAGACTAGTAAGAGATTGTTCAGCAGATTATACAGATAAATAGATAAATACATATAGTATTTATCTCTCAATCTATCAACAGTATTTGCAGTAGTTGATGTACTAGTCGCATTGCTGCTCGAAGGTGTACCGCCCCGTAAAGCAGTGCCGGCGTCTGTGTCACTGTCAGCGTCACCCATGCTGCTTTGTTGTCTTCCGCTATCTTCTCTGTGACCGACAGTACCTCGACCAATGGGATGAGCATATTCTGTATCGTCATACTCGTGTGTGAATATGCTGTCAGCTCATCGGTCACAGAACAAGACAGGGCCCGGGAACAACTTTACCGTACATGTCCATATAAAGCGCCCTGTTATTCATTTTCCATTGGCATTTTACTGACTATTTTTTGACTCTCACAGTAATACGGGACAAAGTGCGTCTCTTTTCAGCTCAATACGGGACGGGTGCTTTTGTTTCTAAATACGGGACAATTCCGTTTTTCAAGGGACGGTTGGCAACCCTATTGTTACGGCCACTGTTTGTTTGTTGCTGCCTTCTTGTTCCCTCTGTTATGTGCAGGCATAGACATATATACATAGACGCCTCCTGACGTGATGGAACGTAACCCAGCGTCGCCGCCATATTGGTAGGGAGTCCTCACTCTAGTCTAGCATAGGAGTCAACGGGAGAGCAAGCTATGCCAGTATTTTGTGCAGCTTACGGCACAGTATTGACACCAGATCGTGTGGGATTACCTTTAACAAGTAAGATTGAACAATAATTCTTATTATTTAAAAAAAAAAAAAAAAAAAGAAAAATTCGTAAATAAATCTCTGCCATTTGTAACAAACCAAACCGTGTGAAAATCCGGTAAAAATTCGGGGAGTTATGCTTATTATTGTAGTTGGGGATACGCCTTCCTCCATAGAAATGAATGCACTGGGGACGCACTGGGTCCCCTGCCAAGATGGCGGCCGCGCTGCTACGTCAGCTCTAACGGGCAGCGTCAGTCTATGAGGCGTCTATGTATATATGTCTATGTGTGCAGGTGCCAGTCTTCTTCTTCTTTAGGGTTTTATGGCGGTTGGCAACCAACTTAATAGGAGCATTACCGCCACCAACTGGGCTGGAGTGTGGACCAGGTAGATATTGGATTAAATGAACAAATTTAAAATAAAAAATAAAAATAAATTTAAAAAAAGGGGGAAAATAATAATAATAATAATAATAATAATAATAATAATAATAATAATAAACTATATCCTCTGGGCTAGCCCAGTCTCTTTGAGAAACCTGAGAACTAGATGATATATGTGGCTAGATGCCTTACCCAAGATGCCAGATAGACTAAAACTGATATTCACAGTGCTTAATGACTGATAAAGGTTCCTTCTTTCGTCCTCGTACTGTTTGCAGTGAAATAAAACATGCTCTACTGTTTCCAGCTGGCTACAGTAATCACAGTTTCCTGTTGGATGTTTACCTATTATTTTAAGTGTATAGTTAAGCCCTGTGTGACCATTTCTTAGACGGGTTATCATGTTCTCATCTTTCCTACCTCTACCTTCCATTCTTCCTTTGTCCACCTGTTTTTGGATGTTATATAGATGTCTACCCTTTCCACTGTCATCCCAGTATTCCTGCCAGATTGATTTAGCATGATTCTCAGGGGTTTGTAAATCTATCTCTAGATGTTTGAGTGTTTGCTTGGCTAACTTGTCCACCTGCTCATTGCCCTCAACACCAGCATGCGCCGGTACCCAAAGAAAATGAGTTACTATTCCTCCTAATTCTAAATGGAATAATGTATTGTACACTTCATTGATGAGGTCATCCCTGAAAGATTTACCTGACTGTATGCTTTGTAGAACTGAATAGCTATCTGAGAGGATAACAGTGTTTTGAATTTTGTTTTCTTTTATCCATTCCAGGGCCAGCCAGATCGCTACTAACTCTGTAGTGTACACAGATAAGTTGCCATCTATTCTTCATTAGAATGTTCACACCATTTGCTGGAATGTGTACTGCTGAACCACCACACTCTCTCTTTGGATCTTTTGACCCATCAGTGAATATGTATGTATGGCATGAAAAATGCAACTGTAAATAATTCTGCACTATGGTCTTTACTGTCACCTCTTTTGTTTTGTTTTTTATTTCCACATGAATGCCCATGTCTACAGAAGGTAGTGGGAAAAACCATGGCTGAGTAGAGGATAAAGAAACAACAGGACTGTACTGCAACTGGTGTAGCCCTAAACTCTCTGCTTTAGCATCACCTATCCACCCAAAGCTTCTGAAGTTGGACTTGTTATGCTCCCAACAATCATTTAAAATATTTTTAGCTGGATGATCAGCATATTGCCCTTTAAGGTTAACCCAGTATGTTAGCATCAGTTGGATTCTTCTAATCCTTAGTGGCATTTCACCCATTTCCACCTGCATTGCTGGTACAAGGGATGTCTTAAAAGATCCACTACAGATCCTCAAAGCCTGAGCTTGCAGTACGTCTAAGGCCTTCATGTTGGATTCTGCTGAAGACATATACACTATGCAGCCATAATCAAAGACAGACCTCATAAGTGCCCAGTATATGTTAAGCAAAGCTGCTCTGCTTGCTCCCCAGGATTGTCCTGATAAACAGCGAAGAATGTTAACAACCTTTTTACACTTGTTCTCTACTTTGTTTATATGCACTTTCCATGTTAACTTTTCATCAAACCATATCCCAAGAAATCGTATAGTTTTGACTTGCTCAAGAGGGTGTTCATAAAGTTTTAAGGAAAATGGAGTGATTTTGCGCCTCCTTGAAAAACAGATTACTGATAGTCTGAAACCCCATTAATTTGCCCACTTTTCCACTTTCGTTATTGCTGCTTGCATGTTTGTCTTGACATGTGAAATATTACGTCCTGACCCATAATGCACCATCATCCGCATATAAGGATTTGCCTATACCTTGTTCTGTATTTGAAAAGATGTCATTAATCATGATGTTAAACAATAATGGGCTACATACACTACCTTGCGGTGTACCATTCTCCACTGTATATGTTTCGGAATACTCTGTACCTACTCTTACCTGTATCTTCCTGTCAAATAAAAAATCCAAAATCCAGTTGTATGCCTTACCACCTATTCCCATGGACTCTAACTTAATTAGCAGACCCTCCTTCCAGAGCATGTCATAGGCTTTTTCTATGTCAAAGAAAACTGCAAATACTATTTCCTTATTGGTCTGTGCTTTCCTAATGTCAGACTCTAAACATAAGACTGAATCCATCGTGTTACGGCCCTTACGGAAACCGCTCTGATAGGGAGAGAAGAGACCTTTGCTTTCCATATGGTAGGTTATTCTTTCTGTGACTATCCTCTCCATAATTTTGCCCAGTTGTGATGTTGACGCTATAGGCCTATAGCTGCAAGGATCAGAGGGTTCTTTCCCTGGCTTAAGGACAGGAACTATTATTGAGTGCTTCCACATTGATGGAAGATGCCCAGAATCCCATATACTGTTAAATAATCTCAGTATTATTCTTAGTGTATTGTCTGTCATATTTGCTAACATTTTGTAGCAAACCAGGTCTTTCCCTGGAGTAGTCTGTTTAGCAGATATAATGGCTTTCCTCAACTTAAACATAGAGGCAGATCCAATGGGTTTTCTGAACTTTCCTTCCTAACTAAGACAGTTGGGTGCTCTCTTAAAATGTTGCTTCTAATTGCCCTAGCCTCTTTAGTCAGGTTTTCAAAACTGTGCACCCTCCTGAATGTCTGTACTAAAAGTTCAGCTTTTTCCAGATTATTAATGGCTACTGTATCTCCACTATTCATGACTGGTAACTCATAATTTCTTCTAATCCCTCCCATTCTTCTTATCATGCCCCATACATCAGACAGCTTCACAGTCCTTCCTATACTATTACAATATTCCCTCCAAAATGTACGCTTTCTTGCTTTAATTGCTTTCCTAACAACTGCCTGAGCTCTCTTGTATTCTATCAGAGCGTGTTGAGAATGGCACTTTTTAAGATCCTTAAAAGCTTTCTTTCTTGTCTTGACTGCTTTACTGCAATCCTTATTCCACCAAGGAACATTCTTACTCCTCTTACTCCCTTTAACTTTAGGTATAGATTCCTCAGCTGACATTATAATTTCATCAACCAATACACCATTAAAATCATTAACATCTATTTCTTTCACCTCCCTTAGTTTAAGGCATCTTATTGCACATAACACTTGAAAATGTTCCCAGTTTGCATTTTCCATTTTCCATCTCGGTATTCTTTTAATTTTTTCATAGCACACTTGTGATCCTATCTTAGTTAAAACTGGATAATGATCACTACCAATTGTAGTTTTCTTCACTACCTTCCATGAACTGGTACCTGCTAGCGTACTGGGGCCGTATTCACAAAGGATCTTAGCGCTAAAAGTAGGCTCCTAACTGGCGAATTTAGGAGAAACTCCTAAAAATAATGGGCGTGTCAGTCTTAAATTTAGGACTCCTCATTTTTTTCACTAAGAGCAATTCACAAAGGATCTTAGGCCTAAAAGTAGCACCTAAGTCTAGGAGAGCCTAAAAGTCCTCGAGAGGACTCCTAACTCACTAAGACCTATTCACAAAGAATCGGAAAATGACTGCGAGACGAAATGTTTTGGAGACAATGGAAGACTGAATTGATCAAGAGATAGCCTATAGGCTAAATCGTGAGGGTATAAAACTTGTTGTGCAATTAGTGCGGGATGCAATAACATCCCCGACTAACAGGAATAACTCGATTTGGAAATAAAATGTTTGGCAACACGATATTTAGCAACAGGGAAAATGCAACTTTGCAATGCCGACGATTTAGGAATATCGCAACCATCAGTCAGCCATAAACCAAACCATCAACGCGCTCTGTAGACCACATATCAATTCAATTAAATTCAAACTTTATTAAGGACACATCTCATGAAAGGTCCATAACACCAACACAACACAATAATAATAAAATAATAATAAAAATAGAATAGAAAATACATACAGACACACACACACACACACACACATATATATATATATATATATATATATATATATATGTGTGTGTAGCCTACATACATTATGTAAATATATACACACACACACACACACAAACACACACACACACACACGATTCCACAATGATCATATATTTACATACAGGCTAGAAGAGCTGACAGAGCTCAGTTCAAAGTTGGTTAAGGCTGAAATAATACCATTAATATCATCCAACAGTTTATCCGGTTTCCTTTGGACAATCAACAACTACACAGGATCAAAGCCAACTTCATGGCATGCAGGTATGCCGGTGTGATCGGCGCTGTTGACGGGACGCACATACAAATAATTGCGCCATCAAAAGATGAGGACGTGTTCGTCAATAGAAAGAAAGTACATACATCAACACGCAGATTGTTGTTGATGCAACTTTTAACATTCTTGATGTGGTTGCAAAGTGGCCTGCAGGGTCTACCCGTGATCCGCGTATTTTAATGGAGAGCGGTCTGAGCATGGGCGTCACCATAATATAATTGGGAGGGGACACGTCCCCCCCACCCTTGCAAAAAAGTCGTTTGGACCCCCCCACATTTGCCATCAAAAATATTAGTGCATGACTGGTCTACTAGTCCAGCGCTCTCTCCATTGCTTCACAATCAAATTCCGTTCCACTTTATCAGTAGGGGGAATACCCATATAAATAGAAATCCACTCCGCGTTTTCCTGTTTTTGTTAACACACAAAGCAGCATCACGCACGCATTCAAAACACGCAAGCAAGCCTATGTTGAGAGTCGGATCAACGACAGCGATAGACTTAGGGTTGAACACAGTCACTTCAGTCCTCTGTGTATTTGTGTTGTCACAATACCGATACCAAGTTGAGAATTGCGATTTCGATACTTTTCCTGGACAAGGAGAAACACTCGAATAACATTGTTGTGCTTTACCGCGGCGCTGCGGCGGCAGTGTGAAGTGCAAAACACACTGGCGCCGCAGCCAGGGCACATCTTTGGGCCGGCCCAGGACTGTCATAATAATTTTTTTTTTTTTGTTAAGTCATTTGTTCTAACCGGAGGCGGTGTGTTACAATCGCCACCCGCCCCGTCGGTCGTCGGTCCGGGGTGTGTTATGATCGCGCGTGTATTGGTGCACCGTGCAACACTACTGTGTATTACACCAGAACATAATAGTAGTCAGTAATTGCAGACAGGGGTTGAAATACTCGCCAAATGCGAGTAATTTTTGTATTTGTCGAGTAATTTATGAAGACCACTCGCCACTCTGGCGAGTAATCTAAAAATTCGGCGCGATTGCCGCGGACCCGCTAGCCGCGGACCCGACCGCGCAGCACCCACCGCCGTCTACAATCGCGCATCCCCCCCCCCGCTTCAACAATCGCGTAGCACCCCCCCCCGGTCAACAATCGCTCAGCGATTGCCGCGGACCCGCCAGCAACGGACGCCAGCAACGGACCCGCTAGCCGCGGACCCGACCGCGCAGCACCCACCGCCGTCTACAATCGCGCAGCTCCCCCCGCTTCAACAATCGCGTAGGGGACACACTCATTCACACACTCATTCACTCCCCCCCCCCCCCCCCCCCCCCCCTCCCGTCAACAATCGCGCAGCGCCCCTATTTTTGTCTGGTACAAAATCTGTTTGTCTAGTAAAAATGGTCATCTACTCGCCAGTTGTCTGGTAAGCCAAAATTTAGTTGCAACCCCTGATTGCAGACCATGCCAGCTCCAAGGAAAATCAATGAAAGAGGGAGATCATTTTAAATCTGAAAACATGGTAAAATTCACCAGAATGCGGGAAATTGCATCTATTTCTTTCAAATTTTTCTGGGGGAGGACCCCCAAACCCCCCGTCAAAATATGTCCCCCCCACTTTCAAAAAGCTGGTGACGCCCTTGGGTCTGAGGCATGAGACACCATGTACCAGTTGGGTGTCACTTGCTGCGACAGCAGCTATCCCTGCAAGACGTCTTGACACCCTATCTCAATCCACAACTGGGAGCAGTTAAAGTATAACATGTAAGATTACGCTTAGTCCTATGCGTAAAAAACATCGTATTAGCTCTTTGTCGCCTTTTATTTGTTGAATCCATATTTATTATTGTTTACTGTTTTCCTCCATATGTGTTAGAGCACACAAAAATACACAAAATGTTGTGGAGAGAGGAATTGGGAGAGATGAAACGTCGATTTCATGTCCTGCACGGCGAAATACGCCTCAGCCCAGAGAGGGAAAGTAGTGATCACTGTATGCGCCACTCTCCACCTCCGGTATGGGCTGTTATTTAAAGTGTTGAATAGTGGAGATATGCTCATTGGATAATAGTTTGCAGGGTGCTTTTAATTGCCTCCTTGAATTAATGCAATTTACGTATTTTTATTGTTTGCTTTTTCTCTCTCTCTTTAACGTGCATATAGGCTACAACGTCATTATCGTGGTCTGCACAAACTTGTCATCATGCATGCGTGTATTCTGCTAACTGCACTGTCCATAACTATTTGATAGGGATGTCTAGCCGAGGCTATTCCTTGTTCTTCGGTGATTCAGTGGGCTCGCAACCCACTCAAACAGCGGCAGATGCCGTGGCATCTTACGGTGAACCGGTGGCAACCCACTCAAACAGCGGCAGATGCCGTGGCATCTTACGGTGAACCGGTGGCAACCCACTCAAACAGCGGCAGATGCCGTGGCATCTTACGGTGAACCGGTGGCAACCCACTCAAACAGCGGCAGATGCCGTGGCATCTTACGGTGAACAGCTGGCAACCCACTCAAACAGCGGCAGATGCCGCGGCATCCTAGATTGCCACCGGAAATGCCATATAAACGGCGAAAGATGCCGTGGCATCTCAACCTGCCACCGGAAATGCCACTGCGAGCTGCCATAAACGGCGAAAGATGTTGTGATGTTCTTTGAGGAAGAAGGCCGCCGACACAGGATCGCTTTTAACTCACTTTATTTGTTTAGCTTTAGGTCTATTATCTATAAAGCAAATGGAGGGGAATTGTATCATTCACGCGTGGAGCGACTCTTAGCTGAATATCTAACAGATACGCTGCCTCGAGTTTCTGACCTCTTCCGCTTGTGTGCGCTTGATGGTACCTGGGCAGGCTTGGCCTCCTACGCATAATATGCTCTGATTGGCTAGTGTTGAGCGCCCGCCCCCAGTGTATTATGTGTGCTGCCATCTGGTGGCCAGGTACGGTTAATACAGCTTTTATATTTGTTCCTGTTCCCTTGTGGCTATGTGAGGATATTACAGCCTGTTGATACATATGGTATTATTTATTCGTAACAATCTCAACCTGCCACCAGAAATGCCACTGCGAGCTGCCGATGCCACAATTTGAGCTAGCTGTCTCTCTGTCCCTGAGGCATATAGGCATAAATATAGAAACTATCAAAAGCCTGAGTCCCTCACTTATGTTGAGTTCGTCCATGAGAAGGAGATGTTGTTCGATCGATGGGTGGGTTCGCAGAATATTACCTCTTTTGAGGGTCTCCGTGATTTGATAATTATGGAGGATTTTAAAAACTGCCTGCCTAAACATGTCTCGGCTTACTTGGGGGAGCACAAGGATTTAAAACCGGCCGATGCCGCCGTAAGGGCTGATGAATATGTGTTAGCTCATAGGGGTATGAGTCCTTGTCCAGCCAAGCCTCCATCCGTTGCCTTCCAGAAGGCCTTCAGGCCTGCTCAGGAAACTGTAGCCGACCACCCTCGAAGCGATGAGAAGAGAGTGACTCGTTTTAAAGATCAGCGTTTCTGTGGACACTGTAAAAGGCGTGGGCATGTAATTGCAAACTGCTTTCAGTTGAAGCGTAGGAATAGCTCTCAGTCCACTTCGTTTCATGAGAATGATAATTGTGTTACTTCGCTTCCCCCGACGTCTCGGAAAGACGAGAAATTTAGTCAGGCTTTTGCACCGTTTATTACGGATGCGTTTGTCGCTTTGCCGGGTGCGCATGAGATACGCGTGCCTATAAAAGTGCTTTGTGACACGGCGGCTTCACAGAGTTTTGTGTTGGAGGGTGTGTTGCCTTTCGATAACAGGTCTTACACCGGAGAAAATGTACTTGTACAAGGTTTCGAAATGGGTTTTGCTAATGTTCCTCTCCATGAGGTTTCACTCATTTCTAATTTAGTTACCAGTGTTTTTAAGATGGGCGTTCGTTCGTCGCTCCCTGTCAAAGATGTGCACATGTTGCTCGGAAATGATATAATGGGGGTTTTCCCAAGGCCTGTTGTAGTGAACTCCCCAGAACCCGTATGTCCTGACGATGTGAGCGTGAATTTCCCAGAGGTGTTTCACGCCAATGTTGTTACGCGCGCAATGGCCCAAAAAGGCAGCGAGACCACTGTTCAGGAAGGTGATGATGAGCTGATTCATCTATATGATACGTTTATTGCTCGTCCTTTGCCTGTCAGTGGTGAGGAGAAATCAAATAAGTCTGCTCCACTGTCAGTGCTTCCTTGCATTCCTAAAATGCCTCTTAGTCGCGAACAACTGCTTCTTGAACAGAAGAATGATTCATCCCTCTCGTCTCTATTTGCGGACGCTGTGTCCGAAAAAGTCTGTGCCCCAGGGTTATTTCTTTAGATATGGAGTTTTGATGAGGAAGTGGAGGCCTCTAGCGGCCTCTGTGAAAGATGAGTGGCGGGTGCTGAAGCAGGTCGTGGTACCCTCCCCGTGGCGAAATTATATTCTGTGTTTGGCCCATGATAATCATTTCTCCGGACATCTAGGCGTTAATAAAACGTCAGATTGCATCCTACGTCAGTTTTTTTGGCCCGGCCTAAAAGCGGATGTTGCGAAATATTGCAAGTCGTGTCACATATGCCAAGTTACGGGCAAGCCTAACCAGCTTATCCCTCCTGCTCCATTGCAGCCGATACCTGTCATGACAAAACCGTTTGAACATGTAATTCTTGACTGCGTTGGTCCGTTGCCACGAACCAATTCAGGCAAGGAGTATTTGCTCACCGCTATGTGCACTCTAACCCGTTTTCCTGAGGCTATCCCACTCCGAACGATCACCGCCTCTGCCGTCATTAAGGTACTCGTAGCGTTCTTCTCTACCTTCGGTCTCCCGAAAATCGTGCAGACTGATCAGGGCACTAACTTCACGTCCAAAGTGTTCAAACAAGCCATGCGACAACTAGGCATTAAACACATTACTTCTAGCTGTTATCACCCGCAGACACAAGGCGCACTCGACCGTTTTCACCTTACGTTAAAATCAATGCTTCGCGCATTTTGCCTCGAGTTTAGACGAGATTGGGACGAAGGCATTCCTTTTGCCTTGTTTGCTGCTCGTGAAGTGGTTCAGGAGTCGCTGGGTTTTAGCCCATCGGAACTTGTGTTTGGGCATACTATCCGTGGCCCATTGAAAGTGCTCAGAGAGTCTATGCTGACCGAGAATACATCTCCTCCTCGCAGTTTGTCCGAGTACGTTTCCAAAATTTTTGTAAAGCTTAACCGAGCTTGCGAATTGGCTAAAGAAAACCTGGGTGTCAGCCAACAACGAATGAAACAGCGTTACGATTGCAAAGCTGTTCTGCGAGAGTTGAAACCTGGTGATAAGGTGATGGTGTTTCTCCCCATTCTCGGCTCCGCTCTTCAACCACGCTACCACGGTCCATATCGTGTCGACAGACGTGTTGGTAATGTTAATTACGTCATTGCCACACCAGACAGGAGGAAGACATCTTGTTTGTGTCACATCAACATGCTCAAATGCTATTGTGAGCGAGATGCTGCTGGTAAAGTAAATGACCCCGTTGACAGGATCGATTCCACGGTGGCGCTGTCCAGCACAGCTAGTGCTGAAACTGCCACCGCTCTGCCGGTGACCTGTCAATCTGCGCCCCTCAGCTCGCAGTGGAGACCTGCCGCATTGCTGCTTGGTGAGGAGGGGATTCGGTGCCCTGCTGCTGAGGTAGTTGAGGGAAGGTTGAGAAATTCAGAGATCCTGTCGGATCTGAATTCCTTTTTTTCACATTTACGTAGTTCAGAGCATGAAGATTTAACTGTTTTATTTTCTTCTTATCTGAATTAATTTTCTGATGTTCCAGGTCGTACCTCAGTCTTGGCTCACGATGTTGATGTCGGGGACAGTAGGCCAATTAAACAACACGCTTATCGTGCCAACCCACTTAAACGCCTCCAGCTTCAAAGAGAAGTTACGTTTATGGTGGAAAATGGCATTGCAGAACCGAGTTTCAGCCCTTGGAGCTCCCCATGCCTCCTCGCGCCAAAATCAGATGGCACTGCCAGATTTTGCACGGATTTTCGGAAGGTTAACTCTGTAACCAAGCCCGATAGTTTCCCCTTGCCACACATGGATGATTGTATAGACCGTCTTGGTTCAGCTGTGTATGTTAGCAAGATTGACCTCCTCAAAGGCTATTCGCAAATTCCGTTGACCGAACGTGCTAAAGAAATATCTGCCTTCATTACACCTGATGGCTTACTTCAGTACACGGTCATGCCATTTGGCATGCGGAATGCCCCTGCTACGTTCCAACGCTTGGTCAATCAAGTTCTTGCTGGCGTTTCTAACTGTGAGGCGTACCTCGATGATCTGGTAGTGTATAGCACCACCTGGTGTTCTCACCTGAAACATCTTAAAACGGTGTTTGAGAGGTTGTCGGATGCAAAGCTGACCATAAACTTAGCGAAGAGTGGGTCGGTCAAGCTAAGGTCGTGTACTTGGGAAAAGTGGTTGGTGGCAGGGAAGTGCGCCCTGTGCACTCTAAGGTTGAGACTATTCTAAATGTTCCTGCCCCCGCCACACGTCGTGAGCTTAGGCGTTTTCTGGGCATGGTTGGCTATTACAGATCCTTCTGTAAAAATTTCTCGGTAGTAGCCACTCCTCTCACTGACCTCCTAAGCCCAAAACGGTCCTTTCTGTGGACCAAGGAGAGTCATTTAGCATTTGAGTCAGTCAAGGCCCTGCTTACAACAGCTCCTGTGCTCACCACTCCTAACTTTGCTGTCCCTTTTGTTCTTGCAGTAGATGCAAGTGACCTAGGAGCTGGTGCAGTACTCATGCAGCAGGGTGACGACGGCCTGGAACATCCGGTTTGTTTTTTTTCGAGGAAATTTAATTGCCATCAATGCGCCTACTCCACCATTGAGAAGGAAGCCCTGGCGTTGGTGTTGGCGCTTCAACACTTTGAGGTATACGTTGGGGGTGCTGTACAGCCGGTGACTGTCTATACGGATCACAACCCCTTAACCTTCCTGGCTCGGATGTGCAACCACAACCAACGTTTTGATGTGGTGGTGTCTCATACCTCAAGCCTTCAATATTAATATAAGGCACATTCGCGGGCGTGAAAATGTGGTGGCAGATGCGCTCTCTCGCGCATAGACAAATACGTACATAAATTGTGGGTTTATCGTACTGTTTGTCTATTTTTTTTCATGAATGCATTTCTTTTCCAGTTGAATTGCGGCAGAGTAATCAACTGATGGTGATGAGTATATTTAAGTTTTTACTTATTCCTGTATATATTAAAAAAATATATATATTGGAATAGTGCCTAAGAAAACCCCCCCAATTTATTTCTTTAAGGGTGGGGTGTTACGTGGTAGTACTATATTG
Source organism: Merluccius polli (assembly GCA_030340625.1). Lineage (NCBI taxonomy): Eukaryota > Metazoa > Chordata > Actinopteri > Gadiformes > Merlucciidae > Merluccius > Merluccius polli. The sequence goes on from JAOPHQ010003736.1 coordinate 62,669, forward strand.
GACTCGGTTGAAGATCGCGTTCTTCATGATTGCATACATGCAGCAGAGTGGGTTGAGGCCAACAAACAACTGTTCTCTGCCAAAGTGGACCTGCCTGATGTTCTGTGCATGGAGGAGGAGGAACAGGCTGAGGCTGCTCCGCAATATGGGAGGTTGTGGAAAGAAGAAGTTGATGAGCATGAAAAGGAAGCAATCCTGGAGCCCTTCAACTTCACGTTTTACTACATTGAGGACATGTGGAAATAATGGACCAAAGAAACTATTTGGCCTATTGTGAATGTCACACAGATGAGTGACTTAATTGTGTGCGAGAATAAAGGGCTACAGAACATTTGATCATGTTGTGACTTGGTGTGTTTTTAATGTTTTTCTCATTGATCACTTAATAATTCACTTGGTTTATACTATAGATATCAATAGTTATAGTATTGTTCCAGCAGCACAAGAACATAATTAGCATAGACGGACATAGAACCAAACATGAAAACGTGGTTAAGAATAAAAATATAGAATAATACAACAGAAACAGATAACAGATAAAAAATATATAGAAAAACAGTGCATTAAAGTTAAATAATAATGAAAAGGCAGCGAAGTACTGTATAGTACACAATAAAATGTATAGGCCTATGACATCTTATGAGATGTTGGCTTATGAATATGAGTAATAACTTAAAAGAAAATGTGTGCGCTGAGCAATGTTATTCCCGCCCTCCATTGTTTTCATTGATCAATTATTTGACATTCTCCTTTCAAGATCCTCCTTGTTTTTCGTAATGACTAAGTTGTAAAATGATGTAGTGCAGTGTATATAGTCTACATACTGTATATGGCAATCATTAATGAGTGTTTTGAAAAAGTCAAAGGCTAATGCTTCAACTGTCCAAATCAAACGCTTTATTTTTTTCTTTGAATTAATACAGGTTATGGATGACTTTTTGTCCTAGATTTGGACAGAATAAATCAAAATGCCCACGTTGGGGCTCATACGCAACATAAAAGGAAAACACAGAACAAAAACGACAAACAAAACAAAAGCTTACTATATAAATAAAAATGACATACTATAGACAAGGAATTCATGGATTTTACGTCATATTGTTTGCTAATTATTAATGTATTTGTGAGGAAAACGATTCAACCGGAAGTGCATTCACGATTTTATTTTGAAATGTACCCTGTGCATTTCCTGTCCTGACAGTGGAGGTGGACTGAGAGTGGAGCCTGCGGCGGTAGCGACCTCACAGTGGAGGTCTGCAGCCAGGACCTCTTGCAAAAATGGAACACCTTGCCTGACACAGTTAGACATGCCACATCAGTAGCCATCTTTAAAAACAGATTAAAAACCTATCTTTTTTCAACAGCATTCTGTTGAACTGTGTCACACCGTGTGTGTGTGTGTGTGTGTGTGTGTGTGTGTGCATGTGTCCATGTGTGGTTGTGTGAGTGGGTGCGCATGTATGAGTTTAAGTGTGTATGTGGTGAAGATGGCATACATATGATTGTTTACTTGCACTTGCACTCTTCAATTGATTCCCAATTGATTTGTATATAACTGTTTTTTACTGTAACTATGTATACCTCTTGGGAAGCACATTGAGTCTGCCTTGTGCATGAAATGCGCTTTATAAATAAAATTGAATAGAATTGAATATTGCGTCTAGGACAGATGAGACTTCTAAATGTTAAAGTAACACACAATAGTTGTAGAAGTATCAGAAGTATTTAATGTATGCATACACAAGTCCCCCCTGTGGGCCTAGATCATTGTGACACAGAGTCTTTTATCCCAGTTTGGCCCCCTCCCCAGGAACCCAAGACTAGATTAACATATGGGCCTGGCAGGTGATAAGAGTCAGGAGATGTTATGAGGTATTACTTCATGATTGCCTTTGCGGGCTGGTACATCTGATCCCTTGACCACCCCCTGGAGTGAGTAAAGGCATTGTAAAACATTTGGCATGACAAGACAGGTGATTAGGAATGCTATGTTAACTTGGATTTCCCCACCACACGAGTGAAGCTGCTCTCTGTGGGACTGGGTAGTCCACACTGTATACTGGAAACTCTCAGGTCAGTTTTACTCAATGTGCAAACAGTTAGGGGGTCTCTATCTTAATCGATCATTCTGCTGGTCATTTGTGTAGTATTTCTGTATGATGATTTACATAGTCCTTGAAACAGACAATTGTGTTGTTTTCATTGTATTTTTTTAAACAGAAATAAAATGTAGTTTGTTCTAAAACCATTTTTATAAAATGGATATGTAACCCACCTCAAAAATTGTGGTTTTGTGTATTCCTTTTAAACAGATTATTAATATGACGTTAAGTATTGAGTTCCCTGCAGACAGGAAGTACTTCTAAATCCTGAGGCCTCAGAGTTCCAGATGCCACAATACGAGATTGGTGATGACAGTCTCGGGGTAATGAGGATGGTCTTGGTTTCCTGAGTGAGGGAGAAGAAACAAGCTTCCAAGCTGAGGTTAACCTAGCCTGTGATGAAGAACAAATCTCAGCCTGCCCACTTACCTGCTCTGAGGAGATCTGTAAAGGTGATGAATCTGAATAGACTGGTGCTGCTGAGTCTTGGGATCGTTATACATTGATACCTACCTGTACCAGTGACAGTGGAGAAATAGGTGAGAGAATCTCGTCAAGTGAAGGTTCTGCTGACACACCAGCCCTGCCCCAAAGGCCCAGGCGTGAACAACATCCACCAGTGAGACTCCATGATTACACTGGGTGGACAGCAGGTTGTAAGAAGCAGACAGCAGATAGCAAATCAATGTTGCAGGCTCTTACAGCAATGATGCAAGCTCAGACTGCTATGATGACGAACCTCATGAATGTAGGCCACTAGATAAATATCTGACGAGGACGTCAGTGTTTACTGGGGGAGGATGTAACCCACCTCACAAATGGTGGTTTTGTGTATTCCTTTTAAACAGATTATTAATATGACGTTAAGTATTGAGTTCCCTGTTTCACCGTATTAACAGGCACAAATAGCCCAGGTTGAGTCCAGTTTTGTCTGTTCTCTTATCCACTTTGCAGCAGTTTGCCAAGTGCTTTACGGAATGGCCCATAGGTGGCGCCCGTGTCATGTAGTTTTTTTTACTTCCTTCGGTGCCGGTGTCGTGCCAAAAAGTGATTGTCTGCCAGAATCTGATTTCACCTGCCAAAAATTGATTGAAGAACAAACGTTAAACTTTCGAAGACACGTGCCTTTGCTAAAATTACATTATAATACAGTTGTGTGTGTCTGCATATTATAGCCGTTTTTAATCCAGAGAAAAGCCGACGTTTTTGCGCTACCGCTCAACGGGCTGCTGTGCGCGCTACCGCGGCCAGAAATCAGATTTTGGCAGACAATCACTTTTTGGCACGACACCGGCTGCAAAGCTAAAGGGAGCACATGGCTTGTGCTCTGTAGGAAGAGACTGAAAGTTACTATTTTACACCTGGGGATGTTATAAGGAGTGTCTGAATAATTATTCTTTTGGAATAGGTAAGCTCGTGCTTTTGATAACTCACTGTTGTTATTTTTCATGTGTTTATAACGGAAGTTTACGAGTCTCAGAAGGATATGCAAGCTAACATCGGTGCTATTGCTAGCTCGTGCTAATCGGTTCAATATATATATATGTAACCCAAATGTCCCGCTGCCTCTCTATGACCCTGGGACTCTGCGTTGTGTTTAATTGTTGTGATGGGTATAGAAGGACCACGGGACACAGATGTTCAGGATTGTGGAAGACACTTGGCAATTTATTCCCCAACAGTGGAAATTCTTCAATAGTTGTCCCTTGTATTCATTAGGGTAAAACATGAAACAAGAGTTAGAAAACACTCTTGTTCCACCAATAGAGCGTAACAGTGACCGCCCCTTTTTAACAGCTCCGGTGCCGGAAGTAAATTTCCCATGCATTTATCTCGTCCACTTTTCGTATAATCCTTATAAAAAGAGTATTAAGCCTTTAACCAAGCCGATCGTTCGTTGTGGTAGTCGTGACCATATTATGTTTGATTCGGGCATAAAAAGAATTTGGAAAATGGAAGAAAAGCCAAAGGTACTTTATTTTGTTGACCGAGTGAGGAACTACTCATCCCGAATCAAACATAATATGGTCACGACTACCATAACGAACGATTGGCTTGGTCCTGGTTGCCCGGTTGGAAGGTCCGTACATGCGCCCCCTTATTATATGACCGCGCTTGGGTCTGTTGCGCGCGGGTTAGGTGGTCCCGGACTATGGGCCACACTTTCGCCATTCGGTCCCTGAATAGCTCCACATGTTCAATCGTGGTCCTATGGGGGGACGGATGACTCTCCCACGCCTCTTTGGCCAGGTCCAATATTCCACGGGGCCTCCTCCCATAAAGGAGTTCAAAAGGCGAGAACCCCGTGGAAGCTTGGGGCACCTCGCGAATGGCGAAGAGGACGTGGGGGAGGAGCTGGTCCCAATTCTTCCCGTCCTCCGCGATGCATTTTTTTAGCATCTGTTTTATGGTTTGGTTGAACCGTTCGACGAGCCCGTCCGTCTGCGGGTGGTATACCGAGGTCCTAAGCTGTGCGACCTGTAGGATTTTTAATAGTTCTTTTATTACCCGCGACATAAAACAGGACCCTTGGTCCGTGAGGATCTCCTTCGGGAGCCCCACTCGGCTGAACAGTAGTGTCAGTTCTCGGGCTACCGCCTTGCTGGTCGCCGCGCGCAGGGGAAGGGCCTCAGGATATCGGGTCGCGTAGTCAAGGATCACGAGCAGGTAACGATGTCCCCGACTAGTCTTGGGCAGGGGGCCCACAATGTCCAATGCTATGCGCTCGAATGGAGTCTCTATGATTGGCATCGGTATCAGCGGGCTTCGCTCCCCTTCCCCGTGGCGCTACGCGTTGGCACTCGGCGCACTCCTGGCAGTACCGCTCTACATCCCTCCGAACCCCCGGCCAATAAAACCGGGCCACGACTCTCTCTCTGGTTTTGTCCATGCCCAGATGTGCCCCGAGCAAGTGAGTGTGGGCCATGAACAAAACCTTACTCACATAAGGACGCGGGACTACTAATTGCCGTACCGTCTCCCCCCCCCGCTCGTCGACCCTATATAACAGCCCTCGCTGGGTGCAAAAGTGGGGGTAGGTCACGGGGCCCACCGAGTCCCTCACCTGCCCGTCGTGGGCAACCACCTGTCCCCACGCATGTCGCAGGGCGTCGTCCCGGTGCTGGGCCGTGGCGAACTGGCCCGGCCGGGCCGAGTTCTCCCCCCCAGCCTGGGCGAAGTCCGACAGCTCGGTTAGGGGGGAGCTCTCGGGCTCAGCGGGGCCGTTCCCCCTCTCGGAGGCGGTGACGGTGTCGGAATCGGGCCTGGTTCCGTCTCCCTGTCATACCGGGTCCCCGGTGGACCGGGCCGGGCTTCCCGGCGCTGATGGCCCCTCTCCTCCGGAGTCGGGCTCGTCCCCCGACTCGGTGGGTCTGGCGGACGCTCGGCGGGTCGCTCCCAGGGCTGGTCCGGGTCCGGCGGTGGTCCCTCGGGTCGTTGGTCGCCGTGCCTCTCGCTGCTCCGGTCGTCCCCCTCATCCGCCCGGCCGCCGCAGCTCTCGTCCTCCTCGGTCCCCCCTCGCTGGGCTCCAGAACCGAGCGAAGATGGGGCAGTCCCGGCCGATTAGGAACGGTACCGGGAGGGTCGGTACTATTCCGGCCCGTGCTACGTATACCCCCTGTGGCGTGCGCACAACCACGTGGCAGGTCTCGTAGGTCCGTGTGTCCCCGTGGACACTGCATCCGGGGTCCCCGGTCTCCCCCCGGCTATGTCGGCCCTCACCAAGGTCACGGCACTCCCTGTGTCCACCAGGGCATGAGTGTCCAGGTGCATCACCTTGATGGGGATGGTGGGGGAGTCCTTGGCCCCTTGGGCCCAACAGGTGGCCAGCATACAGGCGGGGTGGTCTGCCGGCCATGTACCCGCCAAGGGCATGGGGACGTCCTGCCGGTCAGGACAGTCACGGGCTAGGTGTCCCCGTTGTCCGCAGTGGTAGCAGGACCTGCGTTCGGGTTCCCCTTGGTCTCGGGGCGTGGGGAACGGTCCGGTCCTCGGCAGCGGGGTCGGCGTCCCTCTCCGGATGGGCCGGGGAGTGGGTCTCGGGTCCGCCGCCAGCCGTCGCGCCACCTGCCAGTTCTCCAGCTGGCGGACGAGGTCGTCCACAGTCTCGGGGTACTGGTGGGCCAGGATCCTCCGGGCCAGGATCCTCCGGGCGTCGGGGGGCAGCTGCCTCACGGTGTTGTCCACTATGACCCGGTCCACGGTGCTGGGTCCCTCTCCCTCGGCCAACCACCTCCGGGCTAGCCGACACTGACGGGCTACCTGGGTCCGGACGGGTTCTTGGACGTCGAACGTCCACTCCCTGAACTTGAGGGCCTTTACCGCCAGGCTATGGCCATAGTACGCCAATATGGTGGCTTTGAGGGCGGGATATCGTCCCGCGTCCCCGGGGCTGAGGTCCTGGCTCGCTTGCTGGGCAGGTCCCGTCAAGAACGGTGTCACTATATAGGCCCACTGGGCCTCGGGCCACCTCTCCTGGGTCGCCACCCGCTCAAAAGTCTCGAGGTATGCCTCTACCTCATCGTCGGGACCCAGCTTAGTGAGCCGACTCGTGGGGGCGGTGGTTGGTGGGGCCTGGGTGGCCTGCTGGGTCAGGCGGAGTACCGCCTCGGTCAGCAGGTCCAGACGGTGGTCCGACTCCCTGGGGCCTGCCTGTCCTGCGGTCGCTCCGGGGTTCTGCATCGTCCTCCGCTGGTGGTCCCCTCCTTCCACGGTGGACCCGTACGAAAAAAACCCCCGAAGGAACCCGGGGTTGGGTGCTACCCTGAGCCGTGCGTGGACCGAGTTGTCCGCATCCTCCACCATATGTGGCAACTCGGGGTGGCAGTGGAGGCTCAAGGTAAACACCAAACAGTACAGAGGGTCCAAAGCCTCAATCGGCGGTTTATTTCGGTTCAAACACGGGGAATGCTCAATATAGGGGGTAGGTGTCCGCCGTGCGGCTCACGTCCTCTCGGTCTGCTCCTCGTCGTCGTCCTGTCTTCCATCCGACTCTCTTCCCCTTCCTGTCGGTCGGTGGTCGCCTTTTATCACCTGGGTGCCTCCGACCCAGGTGTTCCTCATTGCGCCGATTAGGACTCTCGGGAGGCCGGGATTTGTCGCCGGCTATTGGCCAGCGACGGTATATACCGGCCTCCACTCTCCCGAATAGGGGGCGTGGCCGAGTAGGGATGCCACAATATATATATATATATATATATATATATATATATATATATATATTGTTGCAAGGCAAATTCAAATGTTAAAGGATTTCTACCATGTTTACAGTAGTTTCATATTAAGTATGTGTGAATGTGCATTTACGTGAGGTATTCGGTGTAATATATTGGCGATTGTGTAGTTTTTTTTTTTCTTCGGTGCCGGCTGCAAAGCTAAAGGGAGCACATGGCTTGTGCTCTGTAGGAAAAGAGACTGAAAGTTACTATTTTACACCTGGGGATGTTATAAGGAGTGTCTGAATAATTATTCTTTTGGAATAGTGTGGATGTGCCTCGTGAACTGCGGTGTGTGTGACGGGAGGTGGAGCAGTAGCCCGCTACCAGCTTGTTGAGGAGAGAAGGAGAGAGTGCGATTGGTGGACATCGGATTGGACTCAGGACTCGAGTCAAGACTTCATCTTTGATTCTGCTGTGCTGGTGGGACCCGGCCATTGCGTGGGAGCGACAGAGACTGCGCATAAATATTTGGTTCAGAGGTACAGGGGGGTTGTGCACAACCAGACAAAACTTAAAGCTGCAGCTATATTTATTTTGCTGGCCAGATTTATTTATTTATTTTATTTTATGTTATTGTTTTGGGGAAATTTGAAGTTCCAAATAAAAGGAACAAATGTGGAGTTGTGAACTGATGTAAAAAGTGTCACTGTGAAATAATAATTGAAAAGAAAGAAACTGAGTGTGTGTGAAGTGATTTTTCTTACAGCCAAAGATGTATTGGTTATTGAGTGTTGGTCATTGCATTTAAATAATATAATCTTTACCCCTGAACCAGGGCATCCCTTAGGTGTGGTGACCCCTAGACCTTGAGATTCAATTGTACTTATGTTAATGGTACAGGCTCATTATCCTGGTTACATACTGTAAAAAGGTGGCGCCCAATGTGGGGCTGTAAGAGATCTGACTTCACAAGAAAATGTCTTTATTTGTGGTGATATTTGATGTAAATGGTACCTGTGAATGCTATTGAACTTAGCATACCACTAACTACTCATTGATTCAAACTTAAGCCTAGTCATGGAGGTTTGTGAAGAATATGGTTTTGAGCCTGAGCGATCCGTGCTACTAAGAAACATTAGCAGGTCAACAAATCTCAGTGAGGTACGTAAAGCTTTTGCACAGGAGGATAAAGTGTCTCAAATAGCATGGGTGGGAGATGGTTTCAATGGAGGCATGCTATGTGAATTTGAAGAAGGTATCACTCCATTTTTGCTTGATGGAGAACACCTAAATGCAGATAGTAATGGCTATTGGAAGGTTGTTCAAATAGATGAGATCTACCAACCCAGTGAGAGGAGAAAGGCTGAGAAACAAATAGACCAACCCCTTTCAGATGACATTGTAGCTGGGTTAGTAGATCACATACAGAGCTTAGCTCAACAAACTAAGTTGGCAGCTGATGAGATCAGCCAACTTGTCATGCAGCGCATCTCAGGTAGTGGACCTAAAGAGTTCCAGCTTGCTGCAGAGGGGTCAAAACCCTCTACATCCACGCCATATCCTCGCACCCCTTGTCCAAGTCCTGAAGTGTTCTCTCCCACTCTCGGTGCTGAAGCTCCAAGCCTGAAACACAAATACAAAACTCACAAGGAGGAAACAAGGGAACATGCCATGGATGAAGAAGGTGCAGCGAAGTCACCTTTAACCTTCACTATCCCCAGTCAGGCGCAGAAAGTGACAGTGGAACATGTTGTTAAACATGATAAAAGCCACACAGAGTATTTTCCCTCAAAACACGAAATGCGTACATTCTCTGGCAACTCTTCCAAGACTGGTGAAGTACATTTCAGCACCTGGAGGCTCTATGCTAAACAGTTCATGAGAGACCCATCTCTGACTGAGAGTTAGAAGCGGAGACTGACTCTAAACAGCCTCCTTCCCCCTTGTTTAAATGTAGCCCTCAGCGTAGGTGATGATGCTTCACCCAAACTTTATCTGCATGAGTTGGAGAAAGCATATGGAAATGTGACTGGAGGAGAAGAGCTTAACATCCAGTTTGTCGAAACACATCAACAAAACAATGAATCTTCTGAGTATTTACGCCGCCTCCATACTCTCATGCAGGAAGTCATGGAAAAGAAAGGATTGGCTGGCAGACACGCGGACACCCAACTGTTAAAGCAGTTCATCCGTGGATGTTGGGATGAAACACTGATATTGTAACGACCCAGACAGCACCGAACCCAAAAGCACGACTCAAACCGGAGATGTAAAGTTCAAAGTCTTTATTGATGTAAACTACCAAGCAGGCAGGTAGACCAGGCCGACAAATCCAAGGGAGCAGGCAGAATCCAAAAACCGGAAAACAGGCAGAGTCCAAAAACCGGGAAACAGGCAGAGTCCAAAGACCGGGAAACAGGCAGAGTCCAAAGACCGGGTAACAGGCAGGTAGGTAACAAAACGCTGGAGCTAGGCATTACACACTAGACAATCTGGCAGAGGACAAAGGGAAGTGGACCGGTATATATACACTGAGGACTAATGAGGTGATCAGCTACAGGTGAGGAGGTGGGTGAAGGGCAGACCAGGTGAGGGCAATGAAGATGATTGCCGGGAGAGGGGAGTTGCTGGATCTGAAATGACACTAGAATTAATACCAATGGAAACACACAAAACCAAAACCAAATGAAATATACCCTAGTTCCTGTTACTTGTGACAGATATCCCAATTACGGCTGAGAGAGACCCTGTCTGATCCTTTGTAGTGATGTTCTTTGAGGAAGAAGGCCACTGACACAGGATTGCTTTTAACTCACTTTATTTGTTTAGGTTTTGGTCTATTATCTATGAAGCAAAAGGAGAGGAATTGTATCATTCACGCGTGGAGCGACTCTTAGCTGAATATCAAATAGATACGCTGCCTCTAGAGTTTCTGCCCTCTCCTGCTTGTGTGCGCTCGATAGTACCTGGGCAGGCGTGGCCTCTATGACGTGTAATATGCTCTGATTGGCTAGTGTTGAGCGCCCGCCCCCAGTGTATTATGTGCTGCCATCTGGTGGCCAGGTGCGGTTAATACAGCTTATATATTTGGTCCTGTTCCCTTGTGGCTATGTGAGGATATTACAGCCTGTTGATACATGTGCTGTTATTTATTCGTCACACCTTCGATGGACATGATTGGTTATTCAGATCTGCTGTTTAAAGTGAGGTCCTGTGAGCATGAAAGGAGAATGAAGGAGAACAGGAGAAGCAGGTGTTTAGGTGCCACGCCAGTCAAAACCCGCAGCCACATCCAGCATAGCTTGGATCTGTCTGAAAAATGCACTGATAACACAGACTTAATGGGGAGAGTGAAACAGTTGTAATCAGACTTCTTCTGTTACAAAAGGGATACAAGCAAAAGCCCAAAATAAAGCTATAGACAGAGCAAAGAAGGCAAGTGAGCCGAATCAACCTGATTTGAGAACCAAAAGGCAAGCACAAGGGGGGAAACTGAGGGGTTTCTGTTACAGATGTGGGGAAGAGTCCCACTTCATAGCCAACTGTAATAACCCGTGCAACGCTGAGTTGGTGCAACAAAAACTACTACAAAGATATCGAGATAGGTATCAGACACAGGCAAACGCCACTGCAGATGAACCTTTAAACCGGAAGTAGCTGCTTTTGTGGAACGAACAGCAGCTGAAGATGGAGTAAGGTCCAATGAGAAGATGAAACAAATTAAAGAGACAGTGCAGGTAAATACTCAGGTAGCCCAAGAGTCCCTGATACCTCCAGGTTTAGTTGGGGAACCCAGTGAATCAGCAGCATGGCTAGATGGTGTTCCGTGCCAGTCCTTAATAGATTCAGGGTCACAAGTAACGTGCATATCCCAGTCATTTTATCAGCAGTGTCTTTCCCATCGCAAGCTACACACGATAAATAATATACTTGAAGTTGAAGGTGCAGCAGGGCAGCGTGTCCCCTATTTGGGCTACATTACAGTTGATGTGAAATTCCCCAAAGAGGTATGTGGTACCCATGCAACTATCACAGCCTTAGCCTTAGTATGCCCTGACCAAACATATAGTGCCAAAACACCCCTTCTAGCAGGTACCAACATTCTCCTCCCGCTAATACGCGAATGCAAAAGAGAGGGTGGAAATAAATATCTTGATAAGATGCAGAGACATGCTGCATTTATTGCAGCCTATATGGCTTGTGAACAAAAGACCAAAACTAACAAGAGATGCCAAACCCATGCCTGTTCGACTCATTGGAAGCAAACCTGTGAAAATCCGACCAGGTGAAACATGTGAAGTGACCGGGAGATACCATGTTAAAACCTCAGGAAAAGAAGTCACTGGCTTAATAGAAGAACCTGTAATGCACTCTGTCCCAGGGGGGCTTCTAGTAGGCAGTCATCTAATACAGGTTCAACCTAGGTCATGTGCAAAGGTCAAGCTACTCATCCAAAATGTGTCAAATCATCCCATCACCTTGCAACCCCAAAGAGTCATTGCTGAATGTTCTTTAGTTGATTGGGTTAAACCTGTTAAGGTCCATGCAAGTAATGTTTCTAACAAAGCTAAGATGTTCACTGTCAGCCAGAATGAGAATCATAATGAAAAGTCTGTTGATTTAAACGTTGAGGATTATCCTATTCCTGAACAGTTTAAAGAGCACATCATAACAAGAATCAACAAAGAAGTACCACATGCTTTTGCCAAGCATGATCTGGACATAGGACATATGACTGGTGTTAAACATGCTATTGAGGTAATGGATCATGTCCCCTTTAAAGAGCGCACTCGCCGTGTGTCTCCAGCGGATTTTGAAGATCTGAAACAGCATTTGAAAGACCTTCTAGCTGCTGGAGTCATAGAAGAGTCTAGTTCTCCATATGCATCTCCAGTGGTTTTGGTAAGAAAGCGCAATGGTGAATTGAGAATGGTAGTTGACTACCGCAAACTAAACAATCTCACTAAAAAAGATGCATATCCTCTTCCACATATAGAGGAAACTTTTACTCTGTTGTCTGGATCTAAGTGGTTCACAGTGCTGAATCTAAAGAGTGGCTATTATCAGCTCGATGTAAAGGAAGAGGATTGTCTTAAAACAGCTTTCACGACTCCTTTTGGAACTTGGCAGTTCAAAAGACTGCCACAAGGCCTTACAAACTCTCCTGCCACTTTTCAAAGGACTATGGAGAAGGTAATGACTGGCATCAACCTGGAGGAAGTCATTGCGTTCCTGGACGACCTAATCATTTTTTCAGATACACTCGAACAACATGAGGAAAGATTGATGAAGGACAGAGTCTCACAGTTTGGATTGAAACTGTCACCTTCTAAATGTAAATTTTTTCAAACAGCTGTGAAATATCTGGGCCATGTAATCTCTGCAGATGGTGTACAACCGGATCCAGAAAAGATAGCCGCGGTTCGTGATTGGCCAGTCCCAAAGACTGTGAAAGAGCTCAGGGCTTTCTTAGGATTTTCTGGGTACTATAGGATGTTTGTAGATGGATATTCAAAAATCATGAAACCATTGAATGAGCTGTTGCAGGGAAACTTTTCCACCAGAAAAAAAGACAAATCACATATTTACCAACAATCCAAAACACAGTCCCTGGTTAATAGGTGGAGTGAGACCTGCCAAGCTGCTTTTGAGACAGTTGTGCAGAAGCTGACAAGTGCCCCTGTTCTAGGGTTTGCTGACTGGAAGCTTCCCTACATTCTCCACACAGACGCCAGCATCAATGGGATAGGCGCTGCACTGTATCAGATCCAGGATGGGAAAACCTGGGTCCCTTGTGGATTTCTCTGTTTCATATTTTTTATTAAAGTGTATACAAAAGTAGCAAAGGCACTTACATGGTATGTTGGCATCAGCATTAAACATGTTTGCATACAGCTTTAGATTTAAGATCGTTTTTTTTAGGAACAAACAATGGTTACAGAAATAAAACCAAATAAACTATACAGTGTTTGATACTTCAGTATAGTCTATATAAAATAATTAACCTGACATGACAAATGAAAGGTTAATTAGGGGGTTACATTGTTGCAAAGAAGTCCATAAACGGTTGCCACTTGTTGTAGAATTTGCTCACATTCCCCCTTCTGGAATATCTAATTTTCTCGACTTTCAAAAAGGACATAGCCTCTTTAATCCATTGTGTACTGGAGGGAGCTGTTGTAGATTTCCAATTCAGAAGGAGGTGGCACTTAGCAATTAGTGAGGTAAAAGCTATTACTTCCAATTCTTTAGTAGAATATAGAGTATAGTCTTCCGGAAGACCAAAAATGCCTATGTGTGGTGAAATGGGAATTGTTCTTGAGAGTACTTTAGACATGGTGTTGAAGTAAATTTGCCAAAAGTTCGACAGAGCTGGGCAAGAGAAAAACATATGCGTAAGATTGCAGGATGAGCCTCCACATCTATCACAGACATCTACCATATCTGGGAAAATCTGCGCCAAATTTGTCTTCGAATAATGGCATCTAAATACAACTTTAAACTGTATCAAGGTCAGGCGGGCACAAATAGAGGTTTTGTGAATGACCTTCAGCGCAGACTCCCACCAGTCTTCACCAAAGACCAACCCCAACTCATGCTCCCAATTCTCCCTTGTCTTGGTAGGTAAATGTTCATCATATGGGGGTCCGCCCTTTATTACGACAGCCCGTTATTACGACAACCCTCCATTACGACATCCCGTCATTACGACATGCCTCTATTTAGACATGCCCCTAATCCGATCTTTTTTGGTACCGCTATTACGACAATTTGGTACCGCTATTACGACAATTAGGCCTACTACAATTTGGTACCGCTATTACGACAATTAGGCCTACTTTTCATAGAAAGTGCAATAGAATAATAATAATAGTTATTAATATGACAATTAGGCCTACTTTTCATAGAAAGTGCAATAGAATAATATTAATAGTTATTAATATAGAATAAATGTAGGCCTACCTCTATCATCCCGCCCGCATCCGATCTTTTTTGGTAGGCTACCGCTATTACGACAATTAGGCCTACTTTTCATAGAAAGTGCAATAGAATAATAATAATAGTTATTAATATAGAATAAATGTAGGCCTACCTCTATCATCCCGCCCGCACCCGCAATGAGCTTCCATTTGCATCGCGAGTGCAGACCTCTACTCCAAACAATGTTTTTCACAATAATTGATATCGGCACACATTTCAGTCAAAAACTAGGTGATTTTGAACCGGCCATGTGAATAAATGTTAGGCCTACACATTATGTAAAAGACAGGGAGCTCTCCTCATTTTTATTCAGCTCTCAGGGGGAAAAGGTTGAAACTCCATGCATCAAACAAACTCTGTGCGTGCAGGCCAGCAGTCTACTTAAAAATATATAAGAAGAAGCACGAATAAAGCTCTAGGACCTGAAATTTGGACTTGTTCGTTAGAAATCAATTTAATTAGAATTATGGACTGCCTTTGAATGAAGTTTAATCGGACTTTAAGTTGATTGAACAAAGTTTCAAGGTGTAGGCCTACCTTTTTTGCGCTGTGGAAGCCTAATTTAAGAACGGCGAAATAATATTTTTTGAAAAGGATACTCTGATTTTGTTATGAAGATTGTTGCTTTTGGATTTGATATGGATAGGCTAGTCCTATATATTACCAACTAGGGGCAGCCTCGAAGTTGGATGATTGGCTCTTTTTAGAAATTGTTTTCCCATGTATTTGTCACACCCATGCATAAGCTGCGTGTATGCTAAGTCCAGAACATATGGGTATAATCACATGAATTAATTATTTTAAAGTACAATGATAATGACAAATATTAATGGCCTCATGTCGGAATGGCAGGACGTTTGAAAAAAAGTAAAGTGCCGCTACTCAGACAATGGGGAAAAAAAATTGTCGCAGTAGTGGGACGCTTGGAAAATAATATTAATGCCGCCACTCCGACCACTAGACGTCAATGTCTAAGTAGCGGCATGTCGGAATAGCGGCATGTAACCCATCATATGATTGGATAGAACTGTAAACCTTTGAGATCAAAGACCTTTGCAAGGGATTAAATAGTAAAAGTTCACCCCATGGCTGCTTGGGTGGGAGGTGGGGGAAGTTGGTAAATAAGGATTTTGCACAGTTCCTCACCTGGAAATATCTAAAGAGATGGGAGGGTGGAAGATTGAATTCAGTAGCTAGGTCAGCGAAAGAACAAAAAATCCCTACCCTATAAAAATCCCCAAAACATTTCAGTCCCTTATCATGCCGTAAGGAGAAAGTGGGATCAGGGTTAGTAAAGCAGAGAGAGAGAGACTGGGGAGCATGACTGTGCTTCCAACTGGTACCAAGGTACATCAGTTGACTTAGACCAGAGTATAATTCTAGTTATATTCGCGGCCCAGTAGTAGAATTGAAAATTTGGCAAAGAGAGACCGCCATAGAACTTACAATTTTGAAGTACTTTTTGTCTAACTCTAGGTGTTTTGCCATTCCACAAAAAATGACAAATGATCGAATCTACCATTTAAAAAAAACTTTTTGGCAAAAATATAGGCAAGCATTGACAAAGAAATAGAAATTTTGGCAGGACACTCATCTTGACAGTATTTATTCTCCCAATCAAGGAGAGAGGGAGGGAACCCCATTTTTGAAAGTCTGTCTTAGTCTCGGCTAAAAGGGGAGAAACATTTTCAGAATAAAGAGATTTGAAGGACCTGGCTATGCTAACCCCAAGGTACCTAAATCCCGAAGGACCTTTGAAAGGAATGTCTGACTGGGAGAGCTGCATCGCTGGTTTATTGACTGGATAACATTCACTCTTGGCAACATTAACTTTATACCCTGAAAACCGTCCGAATCTATGAAAAAAAGAAACAATAGAAGGGCAGGCTCTCACTGGATCTGTCACATATAGTAACAGGTCGTCGGCGTATAATGACAATTTCAACTCTGTGTGAGACCTGGTGATGCCATTAAAAGTAAGAGAGGTCGTCAAACTCATAGACAAGGGCTCTATTGCAAGTGCAAACAGGTGAGGGGATAGAGGACAGCCCTGTCTGCAACCTCTATTTAGAAAAAAGTAGCTGGAATGGTTGTTATTAGTGGTAACACTGGCACAAGGAAGCGTATAGAGAAGGTGTAACCGTGATATAAAACTTTCACCAAATCCGAATTTGGCTAAAACTGCAAATAGTTCCATTCAACACGATCGAACGCCTTCTCTGCGTCAATCGCAATCACTACTTCAGGAGTGGCTCTTGTTTCCGTAGAGTAAATTGCGTTTAACAAAGTGCGAACATTATAATAGAGCTGGCGCCCCTTTATAAACCCCGTCTGTTCCTTAGAAATAATTGTCGGAAGGACCTTTTCGAGTCTGCGGGCCAAGGCCTTAGCAAGAATCTTTGTGTCGACGTTCGTTAAAGAAATTGGCCTATAGGAGGTACATAAATCCGCATCTTTGTCCTTTTTAAAAAGAACACTAATAGAGGCCTGTCTTAATGTAGGAGGGAGTGAGCCAAGTGACAAAGATTCAAGATAAACAGAGTGGAGTAATGGAGTAAGTTTGGCCTGAAAAGCTTTGAAAAATTCGACCGGAAACCCATCGGGTCCCGGGGCTTTATTATTTTGCATACTTTGTAAGGATGAGTTTAATTCTTGAATGGTCAGAGCAGAGTCTAATTGACTAACCAGTTCTGGGTTTATGGAAGGAAACTGAAGTTCGTCTAAAAACCTGTGCATATCAGTTGGATCTGATGAGAATTCAGACTTGTACAGGGACTCATAAAAAGATGAAAAAACAGAGTTAATAACAACCGGGTCCTCCTGCAACGCTCCCGATCCGTCTTTAATGCGAGGTATTAAACGCGAGGCAGCTTGACGGCACAATTGGTGAGCTAGTAACCTACCAGACTTGTCGCCATGTTCGTAGTATCTGGAACGAGAATGAAGCAACAGGCGCTCAGCCTCATTAGTTGTGATGAGATCTAGCTCAGTTTGTAAGACCACGCGCCTCCTTGAAAGATCGTCAGAAGGGGCGGTTGCGAGTTGCTGGTCTACTGATTCTAAATCAGATGAGAGCTTCTGAATATTTAACATCCTTAATTTCCTTATGTGTGCAGAGTATGAAATTATCTGACCTCGCAAATACGCTTTTAAGGACTCCCATAGTAGTGCATTGGAGATAGGTTCCGAATCAGATTGGTTAAGAGCAATATAATCATCTATTGCACTTGCAATGAATTTATGAAATTTGTCATTCGATAGAAGTGAGGTATTGAATCGCCACTGGGTGGGATAGCGAGGCCCGGAGGAAATCTGAACATCTATGGACACCGGTGAGTGATCTGAAACAATGATTGGGTGATACGAGACATTTGTCACTCTTGGCATAAGTTTAGCGTCTACAAAGAAATAATCTATTCGAGAGAAGGTCTGATGCACATGCGAATAAAAGGAATATTGCCTACTGCTCGGATTCTGAAATCTCCAAGGGTCAACATTGCCATTGCTAGACATGAAACTGCAAAGAGCCTTAGCCATTAGTGATTGGGATGAGCCGGGTTTGGAACGGTCTAGTTGAGGATCAATAGCACAGTTCATGTCCCCTCCAAAAATCAAAAAACAGTCACTCAGAGAGGGCAGATTTTCAAACAACTTGTTCATAAAACAAGGATTATCAAAATTTGGTGCGTAAACATTGACTAACAGGACAGGCACACGAAATAGAGTACCTAAAACTATCAGATATCTGCCATCACTGTCTGAAATGATATTAGTCAGGGTAAATGAGACAGATGATTTACCGATCAAGATAGCCACCCCTCTGGCCTTTGAGTTGAAACTAGAATGGAATACCTCAGCAACCCAGGGACATTTCAGTCTGACTTGATCTTTGTTCCTCATGTGGGTTTCCTGCAAGAACACAATGTCAGGTTTCAGCCGCTTCAGATGGGAGAGCACCCTACATCGCTTGACAGCACCTCCTAGACCTTTAATATTCCAACTGATGAGTCTTACTGTAGTGTTCTTTGAGGAAGAAGGCCGCCGACACAGGATCGCTTTTAACTCACTTTATTTGTTATAGGTTTTGTTCTATTATCTATGAAGCAAAAGGAGAGGAATTGTATAATTCACGCGTGGAGCGACTCTTAGCTGGATATCTGACAGATACGCTGCCTGTAGAGTTTCTGCCCTCTCCTGCTTGTGTGCGCTCGATAGTACTTTGGCAGGCGTGGCCTCTATGACGTGTAATATGTTTTGATTGGCTAGTGTTGAGCGCCCGCCTCCTAGTGTATTGTGTGCTGCCATCTTGTGGCTATGTGCGGTTAATACAACTTATATATATTTGGTCCTGTTCCCTTGTGGCTATGTGAGGATATTACAGCCTGTTGTTATATGTGCTGTTATTTATTCGTCACAGTACCCCCTTGGTCATCACTGATGACCATACTACGAACTACTAGTGCAATGCATCATATAAGGTATAAAAGTGGTGAGTATAAATTCAAGCGTAAAAAAACCCCACGGATTGGTTACCGCGGAACAACATCAACATCACCATCCGACCTAACTTCGGGAAAACCCTCCACTAAACAGGAGGAAAACCTGTCGCGTTCCTAATGTGGAACGGTATTCACCTTGGTGTGTCTCAAAGAATACATGGGCTGTAGCCAACACAACAGTAGACATATAATCAACACATCATACACAGGGTTCCCAAGTTGCAAAAACTCATTTCAGGGAGCTTCTGACCGCGCCCCCCCCCCCCCCTAGCCAACCCAACCCAACCCAAACCTACTCCCGCCTCGCCCCACCACACACACACACACAAGAAACTTTAGACGTATAAAGGGCCCCCTGCTAATTGTTTTATACAGGGGTTGGGGGGATCTGGGGGTCCTCCCCCAGAAAATATACTGCAGACTGCAGTATTCCTGAGCGTGCGATACATTCGAGTGGAATGCTTAGTTAAACTGCGACTCGATTGGTCAGCTGTCAGTAAGAGCGGCCAATCACAGGGTTCCATTCACACTCTGTCACACACGCAGCATGTATCTACCAAGTGCTCTCTTGCGCTTCTCTTTCTCCATAGACATAGAAAAAAGTCTTTCTCGCTGGCTTGGTCGGATTTCCGGGAGATTGTACATGATTTGCTTGCATCAGGGAGACGCTATTAATTTGCGGGAGACTCCCGGAACTTCTGGGAGACTTGGGATGTCTGCATACAATCAATGTCATACCGTCACAGTATCATGAAGACACAAAGGCACAGTAATAAAGGCACATATATATATATTCATCACAAGAAATCCCTTCAAATACTTCTATGCATGAATAACACAAAATCGAATACTTCCAGGTATAAGTAACAGAAAACCTAACACTTCCAGCATACATTGAAAGTCAACACTACTAAAATCAAGTAATATATGAATACTATATAGAACTAAAGAACACCTTGCAGGCATGCATGGTTTCCAATGGCTCAGGTGGTCTCCATGCACGCAGGGTCCTCAACCATCGTCGCAGTGTTAGCTCCCGTTTCCGTAGCCGACCTCAGGTCGGACAGTTCACAAATTCAATGTTCATCCCACCGGCCATGGGCAAGGCTCACACGACAAGGTTACTAGCACGAACCCATGTGTGCCTCGCCCATGGATCCAATCATCAACTCGGCCGTACTGTAGTCAGAACATATTCCAATAGCACCAAAAAAATTCAGCAGTCTTATTATCAAAGCAATCATGCGAAAACAGCATAACACATCCGAATCTAAACAATACAATGCAATGACAAACATGACCCACAACGGTACGTTTAATAATTCATCATTCAAGTAAATCAGATGTAATATCCTCCTAGACACAGGTGCCGAACTCCAGGAAATCGGGTACTACTCTATGTAACCCAGCCTGATCAGGTCGGGGCGCTCCACTGTCCCCTGAACACTCTCAGGTACACCTGGTCACCTGGCTCCACCCTCCTTGGTGGTTCGTCCTTCGGCTCTGGAACTCTGTTTCTCAGAAATGTTGTTAGTTTCTTGAATGTCCCATTCACTCTTTCCACCATTCCTTGTGACTGAGAATGAAACCTAACCGCTGTTTGATGCGTAACTGCTGCACCACACGGCGTTGACGCTGTATTTTTGACACAGCGGTGGACGAGGCTAACAAGTAAAGATATTAAACACAGTATAACAGCATTAGGCGTTGGCGTTGCAAGGTAATCCAAATTCTTCCTAATGTCAATGAACTATCTAGCTTGTGCATTAGATCCCTTCTC
This sequence comes from Merluccius polli, assembly GCA_030340625.1. Lineage (NCBI taxonomy): Eukaryota > Metazoa > Chordata > Actinopteri > Gadiformes > Merlucciidae > Merluccius > Merluccius polli. Next base: position 83,187 of record JAOPHQ010003736.1, read on the forward strand.
AACAGATTGCTGAAGTACTTTCCAATGATTACTTTAACCAGGTCATTGCAAATGTTCAAAGAACATTTGTCTGACTTAAGCAAATTCGACAATTAAACAAATAAAACACAAAAACTAAAACAAAAACTAAATCAAAATCAAAATACAATCTATTTCCACAAAACACATGGAAAGCAAGATATGGCTGTTTCCGAAGGCCAAACTCTACACCCAGCGAGCAGATAACGTTTAGATTTTACAACCAAGATAACCTCAAGGTCCCATGACATGGGAGAGAGCTCTTAACATAAACAATTAGCACTTAGGGATGTCTGTTTGTCTCCTTTAATTTACACCTTTAGCCTTTAGGTTTATCTATATGTCTCTAAGTTGTAAGAGGACACCTCTGTGTTCCTCTCCTAGAGCAGATGCATTCTTTATGTTAAGGATGAGTGAATATGATGAACAAAAGAAATAAGGAGAACAACCTGTAAATGCATAACAGAAAATACACTACATATTCCCTCCTCGTGACTTTGAAGAAGTCACGGGAAACTAACACAAAGTTAAGCATGTTGCATTCATTCTTACCGCTTGTATTGTCCTTTATATATTGATGATAATAACATAAAATATATATGACAGTGATTCTAGGTCCTAGTTTATCAAGCTTTTTGGAACAACTAATTTAGTCTTCTAGCGTTACCTTTGAATCTTATGCCCACATTATTTTTATTTACTTTTAGACTAGGTAAACTTATTCAATTGTTCTAATAAGGCCAAATTCATGAGCTAGTCTCGCCCCACTGGAAGAGCTCTTCCCAGTTAGCCATTCAGCAGCTGAAGAGAGGTCTGTCCAGGTCGGGTTACCATCATCCAGTCGAAAACCACCTCTAGGAGATGTAAAAAGAGTAGCATGACGGTTTCCTAATCTAGAGAAGATCTCACCCACAAGCCAATCAGGATGAGGCACTTCTCTTCAATCTAATCACTGTCAATGCACAGCAATCATCATTACAGAGTGTTAACAACTGTCAACACCAATCACTTGTAAATAATCAATCATTAAAGGAATCAAAAAGAAAATAGAAAATATAGAGCGTAAAAACACATCACATTCAGATAAGACTATCAGCCATGTTGCCTCCTAGTATGAAAATTATGATCAACAGCTGGTAACAGGAAGCAATGTTCCTGCTGTTCATTATGTGTTTGCAGTCCATTTCAATGTCCAGATATGAGTCTCTGAGTCCATTTAGGGCATGAGCCCCAGATCAACTCTCCTCTCTCTAATGGACCTCCCTCCATTGTCCTGAGGGGAAGAGAGACCAGAACCAACCAGTATCTTTGCAGAAAAACATCTGACACAATATAACATAAACAATATGTAGACAGTTATTTCTATTATGTAATTATAGATCAGGCGTGTCCAAATCCTAAATGAACTAAATGATCTTATATCGTTACTAATCTAAGTAGTTCAAACAATATGTGAAAGTTATATCAAAACAAACGTGCATACAAAGGTGAGTCAAACAATAGGTGAATATGGTGAATGAAGTGAAAAATGAATATATATATATATGTGGTCACACATAGTCATTGAATAGTCATGAGTAATTTTGAGTACTTAAAATGGGTACACCTCAAATAAACCAACCTCAATTTCCTCATTGTCATCGTCCAAGTCATGTCTAATTATCAATGGCACCTGTGTTTGTCCCCCAGGTAAAAACACTCCGGCCCATCTAAGAATCATAGCCTTAGCAACAGTCAGCAGTATTGAGCAAAAACAAAACATCGTACACAAAGACAAGACAATTGACACCACATTATGGAGGTAAACTAAGCAACCTACAGATGGACTTGTTTAATTGTTACACCCCAACACTGCGTATCAGGTGTTTACATTGTAATAACTACCGCGCTCCCGCAGGGTCCTTTTAGGGCGGGTCCCACTACCTCAGTTTGGTGAGGGGGGAATTTCCGTGAACTCTTAAAAGAGTCCCCAGCGCTGGTTGACCCCTGGACTTCTGTGAACGAGCAGTAGAGGAGATTACTTCTGACCTAAATGAATAGTACCCAACTTAACTGAGCTGTTAGTCTGCTAATTGTCCCACAAAACACTAAAACACTTTTACACACACAGTTATAAAACAAATTCACAGAGAAAACAAATCAACAGAAAACAAAAAAACAAATAACAGACTATAAATACATAGTTGATCTCTACATGTGTACTTTCTATGTCCCAACAGATCCTTAAACGTTCTAATGATCACAGTGCTTTCTTTATTTATGTTTTATTCTAACCCCTCTAAGTCAGTTATCCCCCTGGACATACTGAGCTGGTTGTCCCTTTACCACTTTGTTTTGTAAGGTGACCTTGTGTGTCTTGAAAGGCACCTTCAAATAAATGTATTATCATTATTATTATCATCATTATTAGACACCACACAAGACGTTCGAGATATTTCTTTGGAAAGGAGCCCCCTGGCCGTGGAGGTCCCCTCCTTCGCTTAAGGTTCTCGTGCAAATGTAAATAAAGGAAAAGAATAAAACAGAGAGTTAATATCTATTTGAACACCTTGCTTCATATTACTGACAAGTTGACGCTTAAGAATAATCAATCAGCTTTTACACAAAAACACTTTTTATCGCAGTAATGACATCTGTTAACATAGTTATTTATGAATTTAAAAGTCTAGATAATAAAATTCATGATTACGTAATGACCACCAATAAACAGAATTATTGTACTTGGCTTCAGTCTGCCTTCTCCCCCCTTGCAGCTCCAAGAGTGCAGTAGGGGCGTAACCACGCGTCTGTGTAACTTGTAGCTCCTCCTAAAACCCTCAAATGCGCAGTTCACTTGTTAATAGGGAGTTTAAGCACGCACGGTTTTGCCGACTGCGACGGGACCCGGAAATCGATCCCCCGCCCACTGGGTACCGTCGCCGTCGAATCCATAGTAATCATTAAGCAGTTTGCGGCAGACGCGACGGGCGCTGATCAGTGCAGCTGAAGTTTATCATGTGAAAGAGCGAATGGAATAAAAGTGGATCCCGTGCGCTCTCTCATACCTTTTCAAAATGTCGTTCAAGAGAGCCAGAGAGGAGTTGCTTCATGCAGTTGGAGAGAATTTAATTTCAGATGAAGAGTTTTTGTTATTATATGATTTAAATAAGTCGAGAAATTTAGATTTGCCTTATCAAATGCATCCTTTATTTAATCTTGAGTTAATGGAAGACGATGAGTGTTTATCAGAGTTCCGAGTCAAAAAGTGCGACCTTCCAGCATTAGCTGCGGCACTTGGTATACCTGAGAAGTTCACCTGTGAGCAGAGAAGTGTCGTGGGTGGGATGGAGGGTTTATGCATTCTGCTAAAGAGGCTGACCTATCCATGCAGATACAGCGATATGATGCCAAGGTTTGGCCAGCGGCAAGTGCCAGTGTTGAGTATGGCCACAAATACTGTACTTGAGTACATTTATGACCGTCACCATCACAGGTAAGCACTGAAGACAGTTTTGACCAAAACAATTGGCTGAATTTATGACATTAGAAAAGTGTATGACCGTTTGTTTTCAATTTGACACCAGGATCACCGAATGGAACGACATCATAATGAACCCTGCCTCTCTGCAAACGTACGCAGATCGAATCCACCAAATGGGTGCCCCTCTTGACAACTGTTTTGGGTTCATCGATGGCACTGTGCGACCCATATCCAGGCCAGGAACGGATCAGAGGACCCTGTATAACGGTCACAAGCGTGTCCATAGTTTGAAGTTCCAGGCCATCGCACTCCCAAATGGATTGATTGGGAACATTTATGGACCAGTAGGTAAGAACGGAATAAAAGGACAAATGAAGCACAATATAAAGTACAAGCCAAGCCTACTAATACACTTGTTACCTGTAATTATGCATTATGGTTGAAGGACACTGTTTCATATCTATGCAAGTTTATTCTGCATGCTCTAAATAAATCTAATGGGGCCTATATTGTTTTCGTCTTGCAGAGGGAAAGAAACATGACTCGGGAATGCTGGCAGATTCCAACCTGCTCGCGGTTATGGAGCAGCATGCCATCGCTCCAGATGGTAGGAGGATGTGCGTATATGGAGACCCTGCGTATCCACTGCGCGTTCATCTGCAAGCTCCATTCCGCCATGTCCACCTCACACCTGAGATGCAAGCCTTCAATAAGGGCATGAATGAAGCAAGGGTAGCGGTGGAGTGGCTGTTTGGGGACATTGCGAACTATTTCAAATTCTTGGACTTCAAGAAAAATTTAAAGATTGAATTGAGCTGTGTGGGAAAGCTATATGTTGTCTCTGCTCTCCTAAGAAACGCCTTGACCTGTCTGTATGGGAACCAGACATCTAACTATTTTGGCCTAGATCCCCCACACATTCAGGAGTATTTTAATTAAATTGTGTGGTGGGAACATTTTCTGTTATCTATAGTTATTGTTGTTATTTTTTATTTTATTAAAAAGAGTGGTTTCACTTGAGGAGCCACAATAAAAAAACAATATTTTGTTTGTTGTGCTTTATTCACAGCTGTTTTTTACAAATCAAAATTATTGTATTTAGACATTTTTTTCACAGCTGTATAGGCTATAGTTAGTGTTAGAGAAATAAATAATACAATAGAGAAATAAATAATACAATAGAAAAATAAATTATTCACAATAGAAAAATAAATAAGATTCAATATTCACAACTGAAAATAGTTTACAAATCAGAAAAGGTTAGGCTACAAATAACCTCATTTTTATAATTCTTTTTTTTTTTGGTTTTCTATTAGAGCCAGCATGACTTGACCTTGCTGCTGCTGCTGCTGGAGTATCATGGCCTTTTGTTGCTGAAGGAGAGCCATCATTTCAGAATGTTGTTGTTGTTGCTGTTGTTCTTGGGCTCTCCTATTATGGGCCTCTATCTCCAGCCTCTTCAGCTCCAGCTCTCTCTCTTTGAAAGCTCTCTCCGCATCCGCCTTCTCCCTCAAATATTCGATTGTTTCATTTCCACTTCTTCTGGGTCTTTTGGTAACATCTTCCCCATCAGCACTATTTCTTCTTTTGGTTTGCCCCATCCTCTCCATGGCCTTTTTTCTCACCTCCTCCGCTTTTGCTCGGTCTGCCTCTATCTTTTTCATCCCTTCCTCACCCCCCCTATGCTCCTCTGCTGTCATCTCTTTTTCAGTGATCTCCTCGATCAGTACCTCCAGCTCGGTCTGGTCTTTAGAAACACCACTGCTCATTTCATCTTTTTTATTTTTAAACTTATATTTTTGCTGGAGCAGGGCAAATTTTTCGCGGACCCCCCTCTGGCTTACTTTAAATTGCAGCTCCTGACAGCTGTTCAGGGAGTCCGCCACCTCGCTCCATAACTTCCCCCTCTCAACACTGCCTTTTTTAAACTTATATGGCTCTGTCACCAGGATCTCCCTACAGAGGAGAATGTGGTGAGCCTCAGTCCACTCCATTGAGGATCTGCAGAATAACATGAACATCAAAGTTAGCAAAGCAGTTGGTTCAGTATGAACTCAAATATGACTGTAACCTACTGTATTCGTTTGTTTGTTCCACTTCCACTGGAGGGTGTAGATGACATGGCCTCAAAAGAAATGGGAAAATCTTCATATTAGATTTTTTTAATTTTTTTAATTTAAGTGTATTGCCATACAAATTAATTAAAAAAAACAATTGTCCACACTTTCAGTGAGTTTCATATAGAATATATAGGCTAAACTATTTTTAAAAAAATGTTTTTAAATGAGTGCATGTGCACATAGGCCTAAATCAATGTGAACAAATAATCCAGCAATTTCTAGTTTTGTCTGCATATCCTACACAAATGTTGTTGCTAAATGAGATCCATTTGTTGTTGGCCTAATGTTGGATGTTAAAGTTGAATATGTTATAATATAGCATATTATAGACATATACAACGTTAAATAGAGCTACATGTACCTACAACAACATGAACTTAAAATATGATTAATGAAATTTCACACATGGATGAATGTACATTTTAGCAATAATTTCTGATGATAAACTGCAAATATGGAGGGTGAAAAAAAGTTTTTCGTTTAGCAAAAGGAAAGACAATTCCTTGGGTTTGTGTGGTTGTATGATGCGGCCAGAATAAAAAGACTTTCTGGAATAAAACCGCTCAAATGCATACTGAGAGAAAGGATTTTTTTATCTGTTCGTTTTTTGCTGTTTATAATTTGAATTCGCTCACCATAGCTCATTTGAGATCCACGTAGTCGACAGTACGGCAGATTGCTCCTTTCCACGTTGCAGATCACCTCACGACGGATGAGATCCATTTGTTGTTGGCCTAATGTTGGATGTTAAAGTTGAATATGTTATAATATAGCATATTATAGACATATACAACGTTAAATAGAGCTACATGTACCTACAACAACATGAACTTAAAATATGATTAATGAAATTTCACACATGGATGAATGTACATTTTAGCAATAATTTCTGATGATAAACTGCAAATATGGAGGGTGAAAAAAAGTTTTTCGTTTAGCAAAAGGAAAGACAATTCCTTGGGTTTGTGTGGTTGTATGATGCGGCCAGAATAAAAAGACTTTCTGGAATAAAACCGCTCAAATGCATACTGAGAGAAAGGATTTTTTTATCTATTCGTTTTTTGCTGTTTATAATTTGAATTCGCTCACCATAGCTCATTTGAGATCCACGTAGTCGACAGTACGGCAGATTGCTCCTTTCCACGTTGCAGATCACCTCACGACGGCAAACAAAGCCGGCAGTACGGCTGAAGTCTCGATCAGTGGAGCACAGATCAATTTCCGGTCCCCGTCGCCGTCGGCAAAACCTTGCATGCTTAAACTCCCTAATGTGACTTCAGAGAGAGCAGAGTTTGTCCAATGCTCTTCTGAATCAGAGGGGGAAACCTGGTGGCTCCCTGGCTAGAGAATTAGTTGCAACGCCCCTGCGAGTCTTTCCCTAGACTTCAGCCAGCAGCTTCTTAATCTAAACAGTTTCACACCTTCCAGAAATAATAAGAATTCTTTCTTCAATATTTACATAAGGAGTCGTCACTCCCACAATTAGACCACTTGTCATTAATAATATTTAGAGCTCAATTTACAGATAAGTAACTTCATTCACGCATCTTTAGCACACTCATGCAACTTAGTAACATCTATAACCGCTATTTATTCTACTTTTTTCTTTACAGTCTCTCACATATCCGTCGCAAGGCACTTGCAAAGAACAAACATAGACTAAAATTAACTGTAGGCCTAATGATCCACATTAATTTTCTTACGCGCCAATTAATGGACTGGCCAACGCCTTTTTTCCTTTGTCCCACGGAATTCTTCAGGATCGTACGGGGGAGGTGGTGCGGTAGGGGAGAGGCAGTCGTCGAGGGAGGGGTAGGGGGAAGGTTGGGTTTTAGTCGGGGCGGGTCCAGGGTTGGTCGGGGTGGGGGTAGGGGTAGGGGTAGGAGTGGTCGGGGAGTCGGGATTGGGGCGGGGTCCGCTGTTACGGGCTTAGCTAGAACAGGGGGCGGGGGCAAGGTGCTTCGATACACGGCGATGATGATCCGGGCGCGCGCCTGCGTTCGCAGGGCGCGTTCCGGGAGATCACCGTGCGCCGCGGTCGAACCCTTGTTGTGTGTACGGCGGGCTGCCCTAGTTGTCTCTCTAGTTACCTCAGCCTCCAGGTTGCGGAGGTGAGCTTTGGCTAGGCCGGTCTTGGACACCCACCCTTGCTTCTCCCATCGCTGTCTGTACTTCACATGTCTATTAAACCACTTCATATCTTCCTACTTAATACTGTATATATGACCATCTATATGTGTGTGTCTATGTGTGCATGTGTTCGAGTCTACTGGCACTGTTAAATCAGAGTGAAAGGTAAGTTTACTCTCTTTCTCTCCCCTTTCGTAGTCTAAACATTGGCCACACCTGGGGCCATAAAACTGATAACCCCCAAGACATGCACTTCCCCCACTCCTCTGAGTGGGAGACAAAGCCTCATAAAACAGCTCCCTCCTAGAGGGATTCCTTCAGTCACATGAACAATCATACATTTGCAGAAAAAACAAAGATGCACCGTAGCAAAGCAAGCAAGCATTAGCACATAACAGGGTTAATCACACAAAAGGTATTATGATTCATGCAAGTTAGCTTAGTTCTTGGAGGATGAAAATATTGCCAGCAATATGTTCCCAGTCAACATCTTATCGCATCTGAAACAACTCCACTGGTTTCCCAGGTTTCTACACACCCGAATTTAACACAGTATCATACGGGACTTCAACCCTTAGCAAAATTAATAAGAAACGCCACGGACTCCAACTGTTGGCAAAATTAATAAGAAACGCTACGGACTCCAACCGTTGGCAATGTTAAGAATAAATAATAACATATGTATCAACAGGCTGTAATATCTACACATAGCCACAAAGGAATAGAAATAAATATATAAGTTGTATTAACCGCACCTGGCCACCAGATGGCGGCACACATAATACACTGGGGGCGGGCGCTAAACATTAGCCAATCAGAGCATATTATGCGTCATAGAGGCCACGCCTGCCCAGATACTACCAAACTACAGATCCCGGGGGAGGCCAGAAACCCTACAGGCAGCGTATCTGGACAGATACACAGCTAAGGGTCGCTCCACGCGTGAATTTTACAATACCTCTCCTTTTGCTTCATAGATAAATACCTAAAGCTAAACAAATAAAGTGAGTTAAAAGCGTTCCTGTGTCGGCAGCCTTCTTCCTCAAAGAACACATCACAGCAAAATGAATAAGAAAATACCAAGGACTCTAACCTTTAGCAAAATGAATAAGAAACTAGAAAATGCATTTCCTGCAGAAAACGCGTGTGAATGCTGGAAGCTGAATGATAAGCTCAAAGCAGAAATATAAAATGAATTGATCTGAAGAATCTGAAAGTAGTAGTAGAAGCTGAAATAGTAGAAGAATCTGAAAGTAGTAGTAGAAGCTAAAATAGTAGAAGTAGCTGAAAGTAGTAGTAGAAGCTGAAATAGTAGAAGAATCTGAAAGTAGTAGTAGAAGCTGAAATAGTAGAAGAATCTGAAAGTAGTAGAAGCTGAAATAGTAGAAGAATCTGAAAGTAGTAGTAGAAGCTGAAATAGTAGAAGAATCTGAAAGTAGTAGTAGAAGCTGAAATAGTAGAAGAATCTGAAAGTAGTAGTAGAAGCTGAAATAGTAGAAGAAGCTGAAAGTAGTAGTAGAAGCTGAAATAGTAGAAGAATCTGAAAGTAGTAGAAGAAGCTGAAATAGTAGAAGAATCTGAAAGTAGTAGTAGAAGCTGAAATAGTAGAAGAATCTGAAAGTAGTAGTAGAAGCTGAAATAGTAGAAGAATCTGAAAGTAGTAGTAGAAGCTGAAATAGTAGAATTATCAAAGTAGTAGAAGTAGTTGAAATTGTAGTAGTAGCTGAAATAGTAGAAGAATCTGAAATAGTAGAAGTAGCTGAAAGTAGTAGTAGCCGAATTAGTAATACTAATAGCTTTAATTGTTTGATCGATGGGAAACGGTTGAAATTTGAATTAGTTACGACGTAAAGCATTGGGAGAATAAGAGGCTGGGCGGCCGTCCGCCCATTGATTTATATTGGAAAAATAAATGTATACTACAATTTACTATTGCGGGCACCCCCCCCCCCCCCAGCCGTAGGTCCGCGGTGTGTTTGTGTTACTATTGCGGGCACCCCCCCCCCCCAGCCGTAGGTCCGCGGTGTGTTTGTGTTACTATTGCGGGCACCCCCCCCCCCCCCCCCCAGCCGTAGGTCCGCGGTGTGTTTGTGTTACTATTGGGGGCAGCCCCCCCCCCCGGCCGTAGGTCCGCGGTGTGTTTGTTTGTGTTACTATTGCGGGCACCCCCCCCCCCGTAGGTCCGCGGTGTGTTTGTTTGTGTTACTATTGCGGGCGCCCCCCCCCCCCCCGTAGGTCCGCGGTGTGTTTGTTTGTGTTACTATTGCGGGCACCCCCCCCCCCCCCCCGTAGGTCCGCGGTGTGTTTGTTTGTGTTACTATTGCGGGCGCCCCCCCCCCCGTAGGTCCGCGGTGTGTTTGTTTGTGTTACTATTGCGGGCACCCCCCCCCCCGTAGGTCCGCGGTGTGTTTGTTTGTGTTACTATTGCGGGCGCCCCCCCCCCCCCGTAGGTCCGCGGTGTGTTTGTTTGTGTTACTATTGCGGGCACCCCCCCCCGTAGGTCCGCGGTGTGTTTGTTTGTGTTACTATTGCGGGCGCCCCCCCCCCGTAGGTCCGCGGTGTGTTTGTTTGTGTTACTATTGCGCGCCCCGCCCCGCCCCCCCCCGTCGGCCGTAGCTCCGCGGTGACGCCATGACGCTCGAACGTGAACGTCGTTTTACGGCAGCGGAAGATTTACGACAGCCAGCATACAGACAGTGAGCAACGGACTTCACATGATATTATTCACAACTCGGATTAATTTAATGAAACCCATTGATTCTTTTGATCGGTGGACCCCCTTTGATTGGATATTATGGGATATACAAGTCTGTACATTTTTTGAACGAAGGTAAACGATTGAGAATTGATTTAGTTAGGCCAGAGATCAATGTGTAATCGATGTGTAAACTGTGATTCTGAATAAATATAAATGCTATCGAAATTTAGTTTGGATATCGTTATTATTGAATATACAAATCTGTAGATTAGTGACATTTTTTGAATGAAGGTTAGCGGTTGAAATGTGAATGAATTAGTTACGACGTGTTAAACAGTGGAAGGTCCGCCGGTTACAATGGGACGAACGGTAGAATATGACGATTTGAAACTAAAACTGCGATACAGAAAAAAGTATAACAGCTATCGAAATTTCGTGAACACGGCTAGATAGATACAAATCTCTAGATTTGTTTAATTGTTTGAACGATGGGAAACGGTTGAAATTTGAATTAGTTACGACGTAAAGCATTGGAAGAATAAGAGGCTGGGCGGCCGTCCGCCCATTGATTTATATTGGAAAAATAAATGTCCATCCATCCATCCATCCATTTTCTTCCGCTTATCCGGGGTCGGGTCGCGGGGGCAGCAACCTAAGCAGGGAAGCCCAGACTTCCCTTTCCCCAGCTACTTCGGCCAGCTCTTCCTGGGGGATCCCGAGGCGTTCCCAGGCCAGCCGAGAGACATAGTCTCTCCAGCGTGTCCTGGGTCTTCCCCGGGGTCTCCTACCAGTGGGACGTGCCCTGAACACCTCACCAGGGAGGCGTCCGGGAGGCATCCTAACTAGATGCCCGAGCCACCTCATCTGGCTCCTCTCAACGCGGAGGAGTAGCGGGTCTACTCCGAGCTCCTCCCGGATGACCGAGCTTCTCACCCTATCTCTAAGGGAGAGCCCAGCCACTCTGCGGAGGAAGCTCATTTCGGCCGCTTGTACTCGCGATCTCGTTCTTTCGGTCATTACCCAAAGCTCATGACCATAGGTGAGGGCAGGAACGTAGATCGACTGGTAAATCGAGAGCTTTGCCTTTCGGCTCAGCTCCCTCTTCACCACGACGGATCCGTGCAGAGTCCGCATTACTGCAGACGCCGCACCGATCCGCCTGTCGATCTCCCGCTCCATCCTCCCATCACTCGTGAACAAGACCCCGAGGTACTTGAACTCCTCCACTTGGGGCAGGATCTCATCCCCGACCCGGAGGGTGCACTCCACCCTTTTCCGGTTGAGGACCATGGACTCGGACTTGGAGGTGCTGATTCTCATCCCGACCGCTTCACACTCGGCTGCGAACCTGTCCAGCGAGAGTTGGAGGTCACGGTCTGATGAAGCCATCAGGACCACATCATCCGCAAAAAGCAGAGACCCAATCCTGAGGTCACCAAACCGGACCCCCTCAACGCCCTGGCTGTGCCTAGAAATCCTGTCCATAAAAATTACGAACAGGATCGGTGACAAAGGGCAGCCCTGGCGGAGTCCAACCCTCACTACAATTTACTATTGCGGGCACCCCGTCCCCCCCCCCCCCCGCCGGCCGTAGGTCCGCGCGTGTTTGTGTTACTATTGCGGGCACCCCCCCCCCAGCCGTAGGTCCGCGGTGTGTTTGTGTTACTATTGGGGGCAGCCCCCCCCCCCCCCCCGGCCGTAGGTCCGCGGTGTGTTTGTGTTACTATTGCGGGCACCCCCCGGCCGTAGGTCCGCGGTGTGTTTGTTTGTGTTACTATTGCGGGCACCCCCCGGCCGTAGGTCCGCGGTGTGTTTGTTTGTGTTACTATTGCGGGCACCCCCCCCCCCCCGTAGGTCCGCGGTGTGTTTGTTTGTGTTACTATTGCGGGCACCCCCCCCCCCCGTAGGTCCGCGGTGTGTTTGTTTGTGTTACTATTGCGGGCACCCCCCGGCCGTAGGTCCGCGGTGTGTTTGTTTGTGTTACTATTGCGGGCACCCCCCCCCCCCCCGTAGGTCCGCGGTGTGTTTGTTTGTGTTACTATTGCGGGCACCCCCCCCCCGTAGGTCCGCGGTGTGTTTGTTTGTGTTACTATTGCGGGCACCCCCCGGCCGTAGGTCCGCGGTGTGTTTGTTTGTGTTACTATTGCGGGCACCCCCCCCCCCCCCCGTAGGTCCGCGGTGTGTTTGTTTGTGTTACTATTGCGGGCACCCCCCCGGCCGTAGGTCCGCGGTGTGTTTGTTTGTGTTACTATTGCGGGCACCCCCCGGCCGTAGGTCCGCGGTGTGTTTGTTTGTGTTACTATTGCGGGCACCCCCCCCCCCGTAGGTCCGCGGTGTGTTTGTTTGTGTTACTATTGCGGGCACCCCCCCCCCCCCGTAGGTCCGCGGTGTGTTTGTTTGTGTTACTATTGCGGGCACCCCCCCCCCCCCGTCGGCCGTAGCTCCGCGGTGACGCCATGACGCTCGAACGTGAACGTCGTTTTACGGCAGCGGAAGATTTACGACAGCCAGCATACAGACAGTGAGCAATGGACTTCACATGATATTATTCACAACTCGGATTAATTTAATGAAACCCATTGATTCTTTTGATCGGTGGACCCCTTTTGATTGGATATTATGGGATATACAAGTCTGTACATTTTTTGAACGAAGGTAAACGATTGAGAATTGATTTAGTTAGGCCAGAGATCAATGTGTAATCGATGTGTAAACTGTGATTCTGAATAAATATAAATGCTATCGAAATTTAGTTTGGATATCGTTATTATTGAATATACAAATCTGTAGATTAGTGACATTTTTTGAATGAAGGTTATTGGTTGAAATGTGAATGAATTAGTTACGTGTTAAACAGTGGAAGGTCCGCCGGTTACAATGGGACGAACGGTAGAATATGACGATTTGAAACTAAAACTGCGATACAGAAAAAAGTATAACAGCTATCGAAATTTCGTGAACACGGCTAGATAGATACAAATCTCTAGATTTGTTTAATTGTTTGAACGATGGGAAACGGTTGAAATTTGAAATAGTTACGACGTAAAGCACGGAAGTAAACAGTGGAAGGTCCGCCGGTTACAATGGGACGAACGGTAGAATATGACGATTTGAAACTAAAACTGCGATACAGAAAAAAGTGTAACAGCTATCGAAATTTCGTGAACACGGCTAGATAGATACAAATCTCTAGATTTGTTTAATTGTTTGAACGATGGGAAAAGGTTGAAATTTGAATTAGTTACGACGTAAAGAATGTGAAGAATAAGAGGCTGGGCGGACGGCTTTGATTTGTATTGGAAAAATAAAGGTGAAAAAAGTAGAATAATTTGAAAAGTTGAATTAATATGAAGAATGTGAATAGATAGCCATCATGTCGTAATAAATATGAACATTTTGATATTTGAATGGTTTCTGTAGCTGAAAATATGAAGAAGGAGAAGAGTGCCAAAAAACGGGCGGAAGAAGAATAAAAATAAAAATAAAAATAAAAATAACTAGAAAATGCATTTCCTGCAGAAAACGCGTGTGAATGCTGGAAGCTGAATGATAAGCTCAAAGCAGAAATATAAAATGAATTGATCTGAAGAATCTGAAAGTAGTAGTAGAAGCTGAAATAGTAGAAGAATCTGAAAGTAGTAGTAGAAGCTGAAATAGTAGAAGAAGCTGAAAGTAGTAGTAGAAGCTGAAATAGTAGAAGAAGCTGAAAGTAGTAGTAGAAGCTGAAATAGTAGAAGAAGCTGAAAGTAGTAGTAGAAGCTGAAATAGTAGAAGAAGCTGAAAGTAGTAGTAGAAGCTGAAATAGTAGAAGAAGCTGAAAGTAGTAGTAGAAGCTGAAATAGTAGAAGAAGCTGAAAGTAGTAGTAGAAGCTGAAATAGTAGAAGAATCTGAAAGTAGTAGTAGAAGCTGAAATAGTAGAAGAATCTGAAAGTAGCAGGCCTAGTAGAAGCTGAAATAGTAGAAGAATATGAAAGTAGTAGAAGTAGTTGAAATTGTAGTAGTAGCTGAATTAGTAATACTAATAGCTGAAGTAGAAGTAACTGAAGTAGTAACAACACTGCTGAACGTCCTCAAAAAGCAGCCCAATCTGGCAACACTGCTGAACGTCCCCTCGCTCGAGCGTCAACGTGAAGTAAACTGAAAAGGAATCAGTTAAACTGTGAAACTCTTAATAAATATAAATGCTATCGAAATTCCCCCCCGGCCCACGGTATGTTACTATTGCGCGCACCCCCCCCCCCCCCCCCCCCCCCCCCCCCCCCCCGCAGGTCCGCGGTGTGTTTGTGTTTACTATTGCGGGCACCCCCCCCCCCCCCCGCAGGTCCGCGGTGTGTTTGTGTTTACTATTGCGGGCACCCCCCCCCCCGCAGGTCCGCGGTGTGTTTGTGTTTACTATTGCGGGCACCCCCCCCCCCCCCCCCCGCAGGTCCGCGGTGTGTTTGTGTTTACTATTGCGCGCACCCCCCCCCCCCCCCCCGGTTCAAGCGTCACGCCATGACGCCATGACGCTCGAAACGTGAACGTCGTTTTACGGCAGCGGAAGATTTACGACAGCCAGCATACAGACAGTGAGCAACGGACTTCACATGATATTATTCACAACTCGGATTAATTTAATGAAACCCATTGATTCTTTTGATCGGTGGACCCCCTTTGATTGGATATTATGGGATATACAAGTCTGTACATTTTTTGAACGAAGGTAAACGATTGAGAATTGATTTAGTTAGGCCAGAGATCAATGTGTAATCGATGTGTAAACTGTGATTCTGAATAAATATAAATGCTATCGAAATTTAGTTTGGATATCGTTATTATTGAATATACAAATCTGTAGATTAGTGACATTTTTTGAATGAAGGTTAGCGGTTGAAATGTGAATGAATTAGTTACGACGTGTTAAACAGTGGAAGGTCCGCCGGTTACAATGGGACGAACGGTAGAATATGACGATTTGAAACTAAAACTGCGATACAGAAAAAAGTATAACAGCTATCGAAATTTCGTGAACACGGCTAGATAGATACAAATCTCTAGATTTGTTTAATTGTTTGAACGATGGGAAACGGTTGAAATTTGAAATAGTTACGACGTAAAGCAGCGGAAGTAAACAGTGGAAGGTCCGCCGGTTACAATGGGACGAACGGTAGAATATGACGATTTGAAACTAAAACTGCGATACAGAAAAAAGTATAACAGCTATCGAAATTTCGTGAACACGGCTAGATAGATACAAATCTCTAGATTTGTTTAATTGTTTGAACGATGGGAAAAGGTTGAAATTTGAATTAGTTACGACGTAAAGAATGTGAAGAATTAAGAGGCTGGGCGGACGGCGAAGCCGTCCGCCCATTGATTTGTATTGGAAAAATAAAGGTGGAAAAAGTAGAATAATTTGAAAAGTTGAATTAATATGAAAAATGTGAATAGATAGCCATCATGTCGTAATAAATATGAACATTTTGATATTTGAATGGTTTCTGTAGCTGAAAATATGAAGAAGGAGAAGAGTGCCAAAAAACGGGCGGAAGAAGAATAAAAATAAAAACTAGAAAATGCATTTCCTGCAGAAAACGCGTGTGAATGCTGGAAGCTGAATGATAAGCTCAAAGCAGAAATATAAAATGAATTGATCTGAAGAATCTGAAAGTAGTAGTAGAAGCTGAAATAGTAGAAGAATCTGAAAGTAGTAGTAGAAGCTGAAATAGTAGAAGAATCTGAAAGTAGTAGTAGAAGCTGAAATAGTAGAAGAATCTGAAAGTAGTAGTAGAAGCTGAAATAGTAGAAGAATCTGAAAGTAGTAGTAGAAGCTGAAATAGTAGAAGAAGCTGAAAGTAGTAGTAGAAGCTGAAATAGTAGAAGAATCTGAAAGTAGTAGTAGAAGCTGAAATAGTAGAAGAAGCTGAAAGTAGTAGTAGAAGCTGAAATAGTAGAAGAATCTGAAAGTAGTAGTAGAAGCTGAAATAGTAGAAGAATCTGAAAGTAGTAGTAGAAGCTGAAATAGTAGAAGAAAGTAGTAGTAGAAGCTGAAATAGTAGTAGAAGCTGAAATAGTAGAAGAAGCTGAAAGTAGTAGTAGAAGCTGAAATAGTAGAAGAAGCTGAAAGTAGTAGTAGAAGCTGAAATAGTAGAAGAATCTGAAAGTAGTAGTAGAAGCTGAAATAGTAGTAGAAGCTGAAAGTAGTAGTAGAAGCTGAAATAGTAGAAGAAGCTGAAGTAGTAGGCCTAGTAGAAGCTGAAATAGTAGAAGAATATGAAAGTAGTAGAAGTAGTTGAAATTGTAGTAGTAGCTGAATTAGTAGGCCTAATAGGCCTACTAATAGCTGAAGTAGAAGTAACTGAAGTAGTAACAACACTGCTGAACGTCCTCAAAAAGCAGCCCAATCTGGCAACACTGCTGAACGTCCCCTCGCTCGAGCGTCAACGTGAAGTAACTGAAAAGGAATCAGTTAAACTGTGAAACTCTTAATAAATATAAATGCTATCGAAATTCCCCCCCCCCCCCGGCCCACGGTATGTTACTATTGCGCGCACTCCCCCCCCCCCCCCCCGCAGGTCCGCGGTGTGTTTGTGTTACTATTGCGCGCACCCCCCCCCCCCCCCCCGCAGGTCCGCGGTGTGTTTGTGTTACTATTGCGGGCACCCCCCCCCCCGCAGGTCCGCGGTGTGTTTGTGTTACTATTGCGGGCACACCCCCCCCCCCCCCCCCCCGCAGGTCCGCGGTGTGTTTGTGTTACTATTGCGGGCACCCCCCCCCCCCCCCCCCGCGCAGGTCCGCGGTGTGTTTGTGTTACTATTGGGTTGGGGGCACCCCCCCCCGTAGGTCCACGGTGACGCCATGACGCTCAAACGTGAACGTCGTTTTACGGCAGCGGAAGATTTACGACAGCCAGCATACAGACAGTGAGCAACGGACTTCACATGATATTATTCACAACTCGGATTAATTTAATGAAACCCATTGATTCTTTTGATCGGTGGACCCCTTTTGATTGGATATTATGGGATATACAAGTCTGTACATTTTTTGAACGAAGGTAAACGATTGAGAATTGATTTAGTTAGGCCAGAGATCAATGTGTAATCGATGTGTAAACTGTGATTCTGAATAAATATAAATGCTATCGAAATTTAGTTTGGATATCGTTATTATTGAATATACAAATCTGTAGATTAGTGACATTTTTTGAATGAAGGTTAGCGGTTGAAATGTGAATGAATTAGTTACGACGTGTTAAACAGTGGAAGGTCCGCCGGTTACAATGGGACGAACGGTAGAATATGACGATTTGAAACTAAAACTGCGATACAGAAAAAAGTATAACAGCTATCGAAATTTCGTGAACACGGCTAGATAGATACAAATCTCTAGATTTGTTTAATTGTTTGAACGATGGGAAACGGTTGAAATTTGAAATAGTTACGACGTAAAGCAGCGGAAGTAAACAGTGGAAGGTCCGCCGGTTACAATGGGACGAACGGTAGAATATGACGATTTGAAACTAAAACTGCGATACAGAAAAAAGTATAACAGCTATCGAAATTTCGTGAACACGGCTAGATAGATACAAATCTCTAGATTTGTTTAATTGTTTGAACGATGGGAAAAGGTTGAAATTTGAATTAGTTACGACGTAAAGAATGTGAAGAATTAAGAGGCTGGGCGGACGGCTTCGCCGTCCGCCCATTGATTTGTATTGGAAAAATAAAGGTGGAAAAAGTAGAATAATTTGAAAAGTTGAATTAATATGAAAAATGTGAATAGATAGCCATCATGTCGTAATAAATATGAACATTTTGATATTTGAATGGTTTCTGTAGCTGAAAATATGAAGAAGGAGAAGAGTGCCAAAAAACGGTCGGAAGAAGAATAAAATAAAATAAAAACTAGAAAATGCATTTCCTGCAGAAAACGCGTGTGAATGCTGGAAGCTGAATGATAAGCTCAAAGCAGAAATATAAAATGAATTGATCTGAAGAATCTGAAAGTAGTAGTAGAAGCTGAAATAGTAGAAGAATCTGAAAGTAGTAGTAGAAGCTGAAATAGTAGAAGAATCTGAAAGTAGTAGTAGAAGCTGAAATAGTAGAAGAATCTGAAAGTAGTAGTAGAAGCTGAAATAGTAGAAGAAGCTGAAAGTAGTAGTAGAAGCTGAAATAGTAGAAGAAGCTGAAAGTAGTAGTAGAAGCTGAAATAGTAGAAGAAGCTGAAAGTAGTAGTAGAAGCTGAAATAGTAGAAGAAGCTGAAAGTAGTAGTAGAAGCTGAAATAGTAGAAGAATCTGAAAGTAGTAGTAGAAGCTGAAATAGTAGAAGAATCTGAAAGTAGTAGTAGAAGCTGAAATAGTAGAAGAATCTGAAAGTAGTAGTAGAAGCTGAAATAGTAGAAGAATCTGAAAGTAGTAGTAGAAGCTGAAATAGTAGAAGAATCTGAAAGTAGTAGTAGAAGCTGAAATAGTAGAAGAAGCTGAAAGTAGTAGTAGAAGCTGAAATAGTAGAAGAATCTGAAAGTAGTAGTAGAAGCTGAAATAGTAGAAGAAGCTGAAAGTAGTAGTAGAAGCTGAAATAGTAGAATTATCAAAGTAGTAGAAGTAGTTGAAATTGTAGTAGTAGCTGAAATAGTAGAAGAATCTGAAATAGTAGAAGTAGCTGAAAGTAGTAGTAGCCGAATTAGTAATACTAATAGCTTTAATTGTTTGATCGATGGGAAACGGTTGAAATTTGAATTAGTTACGACGTAAAGCATTGGGAGAATAAGAGGCTGGGCGGCCGTCCGCCCATTGATTTATATTGGAAAAATAAATGTATACTACAATTTACTATTGCGGGCACCCCGTCCCCCCCCCCCCCCCCCCCGCGGCCGTAGGTCCGCGCGGTGTTTGTGTTACTATTGCGGGCACCCCCCCCCCCCCGGCCATAGGTCCGCGGTGTGTTTGTGTTACTATTGCGGGCACCCCCCGGCCGTAGGTCCGCGGTGTGTTTGTTTGTGTTACTATTGCGGGCGCCCCCCCCCCCCCCCCGCAGGTCCGCGGTGTGTTTGTGTTTACTATTGCGGGCACCCCCGCAGGTCCGCGGTGTGTTTGTGTTTACTATTGCGGGCACCGCCCCCCCCCCCCGTCGGCCGTAGGTCCGCGGTGACGCCATGACGCTCGAACGTGAACGTCGTTTTACGGCAGCGGAAGATTTACGACAGCCAGCATACAGACAGTGAGCAACGGACTTCACATGATATTATTCACAACTCGGATTAATTTAATGAAACCCATTGATTCTTTTGATCGGTGGACCCCTTTTGATTGGATATTATGGGATATACAAGTCTGTACATTTTTTGAACGAAGGTAAACGATTGAGAATTGATTTAGTTAGGCCAGAGATCAATGTGTAATCGATGTGTAAACTGTGATTCTGAATAAATATAAATGCTATCGAAATTTAGTTTGGATATCGTTATTATTGAATATACAAATCTGTAGATTAGTGACATTTTTTGAATGAAGGTTAGCGGTTGAAATGTGAATGAATTAGTTACGACGTGTTAAACAGTGGAAGGTCCGCCGGTTACAATGGGACGAACGGTAGAATATGACGATTTGAAACTAAAACTGCGATACAGAAAAAAGTATAACAGCTATCGAAATTTCGTGAACACGGCTAGATAGATACAAATCTCTAGATTTGTTTAATTGTTTGAACGATGGGAAACGGTTGAAATTTGAAATAGTTACGACGTAAAGCAGCGGAAGTAAACAGTGGAAGGTCCGCCGGTTACAATGGGACGAACGGTAGAATATGACGATTTGAAACTAAAACTGCGATACAGAAAAAAGTATAACAGCTATCGAAATTTCGTGAACACGGCTAGATAGATACAAATCTCTAGATTTGTTTAATTGTTTGAACGATGGGAAAAGGTTGAAATTTGAATTAGTTACGACGTAAAGAATGTGAAGAATTAAGAGGCTGGGCGGACGGCTTCGCCGTCCGCCCATTGATTTGTATTGGAAAAATAAAGGTGGAAAAAGTAGAATAATTTGAAAAGTTGAATTAATATGAAAAATGTGAATAGATAGCCATCATGTCGTAATAAATATGAACATTTTGATATTTGAATGGTTTCTGTAGCTGAAAATATGAAGAAGGAGAAGAGTGCCAAAAAACGGGCGGAAGAAGAATAAAAATAAAACTAGAAAATGCATTTCCTGCAGAAAACGCGTGTGAATGCTGGAAGCTGAATGATAAGCTCAAAGCAGAAATATAAAATGAATTGATCTGAAGAATCTGAAAGTAGTAGTAGAAGCTGAAATAGTAGAAGAATCTGAAAGTAGTAGTAGAAGCTGAAATAGTAGAAGAATCTGAAAGTAGTAGTAGAAGCTGAAATAGTAGAAGAATCTGAAAGTAGTAGTAGAAGCTGAAATAGTAGAAGAAGCTGAAAGTAGTAGTAGAAGCTGAAATAGTAGAAGAAGCTGAAAGTAGTAGTAGAAGCTGAAATAGTAGAAGAAGCTGAAAGTAGTAGTAGAAGCTGAAATAGTAGAAGAAGCTGAAAGTAGTAGTAGAAGCTGAAATAGTAGAAGAATCTGAAAGTAGTAGTAGAAGCTGAAATAGTAGAAGAATCTGAAAGTAGTAGTAGAAGCTGAAATAGTAGAAGAATCTGAAAGTAGTAGTAGAAGCTGAAATAGTAGAAGAATCTGAAAGTAGTAGTAGAAGCTGAAATAGTAGAAGAATCTGAAAGTAGTAGTGGAAGCTGAAATAGTAGAAGAATCTGAAAGTAGTAGTAGAAGCTGAAATAGTAGAAGAATCTGAAAGTAGTAGTAGAAGCTGAAATAGTAGAAGAATCTGAAAGTAGTAGTAGAAGCTGAAATAGTAGAATTATCAAAGTAGTAGAAGTAGTTGAAATTGTAGTAGTAGCTGAAATAGTAGAAGAATCTGAAATAGTAGAAGTAGCTGAAAGTAGTAGTAGCCGAATTAGTAATACTAATAGCTTTAATTGTTTGATCGATGGGAAACGGTTGAAATTTGAATTAGTTACGACGTAAAGCATTGGGAGAATAAGAGGCTGGGCGGCCGTCCGCCCATTGATTTATATTGGAAAAATAAATGTATACTACAATTTACTATTGCGGGCACCCCGTCCCCCCCCCCCCCCCCCCCCCCCCCGCCGGCCGTAGGTCCGCGCGTGTTTGTGTTACTATTGCGGGCACCCCCCCCCCCCCCCCGGCCATAGGTCCGCGGTGTGTTTGTGTTACTATTGCGGGCACCCCCCGGCCGTAGGTCCGCGGTGTGTTTGTTTGTGTTACTATTGCGGGCGCCCCCCCCCCCCCCCCCCCCCCCGCAGGTCCGCGGTGTGTTTGTGTTTACTATTGCGGGCACCCCGCAGGTCCGCGGTGTGTTTGTGTTTACTATTGCGGGCACCGCCCCCCCCCCCCCGTCGGCCGTAGGTCCGCGGTGACGCCATGACGCTCGAACGTGAACGTCGTTTACGGCAGCGGAAGATTTACGACAGCCAGCATACAGACAGTGAGCAACGGACTTCACATAATATTATTCACAACTCGGATTAATTTAATGAAACCCATTGATTCTTTTGATCGGTGGACCCCTTTTGATTGGATATTATGGGATATACAAGTCTGTACATTTTTTGAACGAAGGTAAACGATTGAGAATTGATTTAGTTAGGCCAGAGATCAATGTGTAATCGATGTGTAAACTGTGATTCTGAATAAATATAAATGCTATCGAAATTTAGTTTGGATATCGTTATTATTGAATATACAAATCTGTAGATTAGTGACATTTTTTGAATGAAGGTTAGCGGTTGAAATGTGAATGAATTAGTTACGACGTGTTAAACAGTGGAAGGTCCGCCGGTTACAATGGGACGAACGGTAGAATATGACGATTTGAAACTAAAACTGCGATACAGAAAAAAGTATAACAGCTATCGAAATTTCGTGAACACGGCTAGATAGATACAAATCTCTAGATTTGTTTAATTGTTTGAACGATGGGAAACGGTTGAAATTTGAAATAGTTACGACGTAAAGCAGCGGAAGTAAACAGTGGAAGGTCCGCCGGTTACAATGGGACGAACGGTAGAATATGACGATTTGAAACTAAAACTGCGATACAGAAAAAAGTATAACAGCTATCGAAATTTCGTGAACACGGCTAGATAGATACAAATCTCTAGATTTGTTTAATTGTTTGAACGATGGGAAAAGGTTGAAATTTGAATTAGTTACGACGTAAAGAATGTGAAGAATTAAGAGGCTGGGCGGACGGCTTCGCCGTCCGCCCATTGATTTGTATTGGAAAAATAAAGGTGGAAAAAGTAGAATAATTTGAAAAGTTGAATTAATATGAAAAATGTGAATAGATAGCCATCATGTCGTAATAAATATGAACATTTTGATATTTGAATGGTTTCTGTAGCTGAAAATATGAAGAAGGAGAAGAGTGCCAAAAAACGGGCGGAAGAAGAATAAAAATAAAAATAAAAATAATAAAGATTCAGATATCTAGAGTGTGAATGCTCCAGCATTCACACTAAATAAAAATAATAAAGATTCAGATATCTAGAGTGTGAATGCTCCAGCATTCACACTAATAATAAAGATTCAGATATCTAGAGTGTGAATGCTCCAGCATTCACACTAATAATGTGTGTATAATGAAAATCGACCAGCCACAAACGGTACAGGAAACATAATTTGAAGCTTTCTGATTGGCTGAACTGGCCCAGATATGTAAGCCAACACACTGTGAACATAATTTGTACTTTTTATGTGTACCTTTTAAAGCCAGCACAGTTAGAAATGCAAGCTTTTATATTTAGGATAAGATATATTTTACTGTAAGATGGACATTATTATACGTCACGCGCAACACGTATCCTGACGTTGATCCAAAGTGCCAAACGTAGAGGGGTTACAATAAAGACCCTTAAATTGTATGACTGTTACATTTTTCTGCCTATTCTTTTACTATTATTGTCCCACACCACAATGTATGTCCCACAATGTGAACTCCAAACAATTCATGTTCATCCAATTCATGGACAAGCTGGAAACACGTCTAAAAACACTTGAAATAGAATATAGCCTATATTTATATTTTTACAACATCAATCTCCCTATAATATGAACAAAATATGATCAGGTTATACTTTCTCTCTTGAAAACGGGCAGAACGCTAACCCTAACCCGGAAAATGAATTTAAAGAACTACAAACGTTCGGAAAATGCAATACACTGAAGTGTGCGGCGCCATGTTTTTTGTAGTCCTAAAGCCCCTTATGTTACTATGGCAGAGGCCTACTTTCTTTCAAAAGCTCATATCTTGGTCAATTAAAAACAACTGTGGGTAAAAATGTAACTACACACAGACATGCATTCGCATTACCATATTGTTCATCCAGGGCAATCCTGTCAGCCCTGGGGAAGGGAACACAATGGCTATAAATGGTCATATTAAGTAATATGGAAATATGTATATGAATCATTTAAGGGGTAAATGGGGTCTAAACTGCTCCAAATTGAAAAGCATGACTAAGGATAAGGTCACCATCAATATGTTGAACACATTTTGCCACTAAATATCCCTTAAAATATGTTTTAGTGATTTTATCCATCTTGGCTCTATATAGGCTCTGAGAAAGTACACATCAGTAAGTGCCTTCTCAGTGAGCAGATAAAAATGAAACTTTGTCGTAGGATGACAATGAAGACACCGTTGGAAAGGTCTTAATCTGCAGAATACAGATCTGCCACTGTGGACATTCTGGATGGTTCCTGCTCCTCAGGAATGCCCTTTGAACCTTGAACCTAAGGCTCTTTTAAAGGCTTACAGAAAAGCAACACAATGTGATACAAATATGGGGAAGACATTTTTGGAAAGCTCTTGACTTCTTCTATCATGTCCTTTGTGGCCTTTGCCAAACCATTAGGGGGCGCTACTGGGTAAGGTCAAAACCAGATTTCACCCAATTAACAATAGTAAAAATGAAATCTGACTAAATAAATGTGCTCCCCGGTCCCTAAAACATATAATACACTTGCGAAGTTCCTTGACACATTTTCACATAATAGGGAAAACGTAAACTAAACATTTTAGAACTAGCCTACAAAAAAATGGCGGAAAAAACATGGCGCCGCACACTTGAGTGTATTGCATTTTCCGAACGTTTGTAGTTTTTTAAATTCATTTCCGGGTTAGGGTTAGGGTTAGCGTTTTGCCCGTTTTCAAGAGAGAAAGTATAACCTGATCATATTTTGTTCATATAATAGGGAGATTGATGTTGTAAAAATATAAATATAGGCTACATTCTATTTCAAGTGTTTTAGACGTGTTTCCAGCTGCTTTGTTTGTCCATGAATTGGATAAACATGAATTGTTTGGAGTTCACCTTGTGGGACATACATTGTGGTGTGGGACAATAATAGTTTTATTTTTATTTTTTTTATTGTCAACAATATTATGACATTATAACATAAACAGTAGTACAGTAAGGACAGTACTTCCGGCTGATAGGTCCTCCCAGGTGGTCACGGCGTCTGTCAGCTGTAGCCCCTAGCAACCTGACGTCATTGAAACATGGTGCAGGAATCAGAGAGAGAAAACATAGAGTAACTAACCAATAGGACAAACATCCGATCGTAACTCGTCACTTTGTCAACATTAGTTTCTCCCGCTGCCACGGAATAATGTGTTGATCAGCAAATCAACCTCAGACGTGTAGTGGGCGAGGGTTTGATCCGTCAGACGGAGTGACGTCACAAGGGAGTCCTGTGGAATCTGAAAAAGTCACGTGAATCTTGAAAGTCACGTGACTTGGACGCAAAACCATGGGAAAAGAATAGGCAGAAAAATGTAACAGTCATACAATTTAAGGGCCTTTATTGTAACCCCTCTACGTTTGGCACTTTGGATCAACGTCAGGATACGTGTTGCGCGTGACGTATAATAATGTCCATTTTACAGTAAAATATATCTTATCCTAAATATAAAAGCTTACATTTCTAACTGTGCTGGACTGGGAATGCTCCCAGTCCAGGGTCGGACCTGGACCGGACCCCCCCCAGCCCCGGACCGCCCCCCCCCCCCCCCCCCCCCCCGACAAATGTGTTATCGATATTTAACGTAGCCTATTGAGGATACGTTTCAATTCAATGTAAATTATCCAAGAGGTAAATAAATAACAAAACATATGCTCAATTCAGACTCAAGACGTAATCAGGGACAAAACACGTTAAATGAAACGTTCCCCGAAAGGGAAATATGCCTTAATGACAATAATATGATATATGTTGACATTTAACATATCTGGGATACGTTTCAACCAAACATAATCCTATAGGTAAATAAATGGCAAAAAAAATAGGCTGAGAACGAACGTATTTGCGATACGTTCAATGAAACGTAATCACGGACAAAATACGTTTTCAGACAAACGTAATTGAGAATGCCGAATAGTTCCCTGGGAACGTAATTTTAATGAGACAGGGTTGTCTGGTTTTGGTTTGAGCGGTAGTAATAAGTAGTAAATAAACTGGAGTAGTGCACTGCGCCTTTAAATGTACGACGTGCCGTAAAACGAGGCACTGTCGTGGTTGAGTCGAGTGCACTGAGGATCACGTGGAAATGTTTCTATAAAATGAAAGTGTCCGATGCTGTCTAAACCAGGACACTCTTCAACACCTGTAATCCGTTAAGAAGAGGGCTACCGTGGAGAATGAGCGATTGGTCGGTCGAAACGAGTGGTCATAAAACTGACCGTTCCGACCCATCGCATGTCATATTAGGGACAGTTCCGACCCATCACATGTCATATTAGGGACGGTAATTGGTGATTTCATGTTACTGTGGCTGTAGAGCGCGTCGTGTTGTCCTGCAGTGTTTCTACCGCCAGTGTCCACCATGTTCGTGTTGGTGGAGATGGTCGACACGGTCCGCATCCCTCCCTGGAACTTCCAGAAGAAACTTAACGACGCCATCACTGAGGAACTCAACAAGAAACTAGCTAACAAGGTGAGGCTGGGGTACTAGTTAACAAGGGGAGGTTGGGGTACTAGTTAACAAGGTGAGGTTGGGTACTAGTTAACAAGGTGAGGTAGGGGTACTAGTTAACAAGGGGAGGTTGGGGTACTAGTTAACAAGGTGAGGTTGGGGTACTAGTTAACAAGGGGAGGTTGGGGTACTAGTTAACAAGGTGAGGTAGGGGTACTAGTTAACAAGGGGAGGTTGGGGTACTAGTTAACAAGGTGAGGTTGGGGTACTAGTTAACAAGGTGAGGCTGGGGTACTAGTTAACAAGGTGAGGTTGGGGTACTAGTTAACAAGGTGAGGTAGGGGTACTAGTTAACAAGGGGAGGTTGGGGTACTAGTTAACAAGGTGAGGTAGGGGTACTAGTTAACAAGGTGAGGTTGGGGTACTAGTTAACAAGGGGAGGTTGGGGTACTAGTTAACAAGGTGAGGTTGGAGTACTAGTTAACAAGGGGAGGTTGGGGTACTAGTTAACAAGGTGAGGTTGGGGTACTAGTTAACAAGGGGAGGCTTGGGTCGGTGTTGGCTGCCAGCCATAGTCTAAGGTGTTGTGGTAGATTTGCTCACAGCACTCTTTCTCTCCACAGGTTGTGTACAACGTTGGCCTTTGCATCTGCTTGTATGACATTACTAAACTGGACGATTCGTATATATTCCCAGGCGACGGGGCGTCGCACACTAAAGGTGAGCTGAACCCATACAAGCATGTATGCATCAAACCAAAGTAGCATTCAGTGATTAAAGTGGTTTTCAAACTACTCTGTTGGGCAAAACTATTCAGTGCATAGCTGATTATGTTGTCTTTTTTTGTGATTATACTATTAATACTACATTGATTTATTCATAAAGTTTCCAGTATAGGCTATCGTGCGTTCACACAGAGTAGGCTAGTATTGGGAAGTGTTCACTTGGGTTGATCACACCAAACCCACTGCTCCCTTGCCCCTCTGTCAGTTAACTTCAGGTACGTCGTGTTTCATCCTTTCCTGGATGAGATCCTCGTGGGAAAGATCAAATACTGCAGTCAGGAGGGGGTCTATGGTGAGTAGGGTACACGTTGTTTGTTAAGCGTTGGCTGTGGTTTTAAAAGTGGTGTTTTAGCACAACTGGGATTTACCCTACCATTCAGAAAACTGCATCCTAGCATCTTGCTGGGCTTTTTTTGGCTATTGCTTGTTCTAGCTCCAACTTTAGCAAATGGTGTTTTTTTTTCAATGCACTTTTAAATGGCTCCTTTTTTGCGCTGAATGCGCTGAAAGGCACCCCTCTGACTTTTGGTCTCAATGTGTCAGTTTTTCTCCTGTGCCAGGAGGACTCTATGCTCCTGTGCTTACTAGGGAGGGGAGTCGGCAGGCAAATATCACAGTTCTGTAAATATTGCCATATTCAGATGTTAATGTGCGATTTGATCTTTTGTGTGGTTTAATGTATAAGTTGAGGTGTGGGTTCTACAGGTTTAATGTTTTTTTGAGTGAATCTAACCGAACAGAACAAAGTTGCTGCAAATGGACTATAGGGGAATAAACTATAGCACAGGGCTGCACTTTTAATGTAGGACAACACCATTGATTTGCTTCTACTAAGATCAATGACTTTCTGCCTTAGATTTAATTAAAACAATTTTGGAGTCACCCTTATTATGCAAGTATGAGCTCACGGTGCCCTTTCTTTTCCACGGTAACCATGGGCTTCTTTCTGTTCCACGGTAACCATGGGCTTCTTTCTGTTCCACAGTAACCATGGGCTTCTTTCTGTTCCACAGTAACCATGGGCTTCTTTCTGTTCCACAGTAACCATGGGCTTCTTTGATGACATCCTCATACCCCCAGAGTCCCTGCAGCAGCCGGCCAAATTGTACCCTGGACCCTTTTGAAATAAGACCCCATTAGTGGGCTTAACTGCAGTGATTGTGATTTCCATATGAAGTAATTGTGTTCATATAGGCCCATGTTTCTGTCCAGGTTCTATGCAGGAATACACGGTTGTAGTACTGTGTAAGACCTGAAGAAATAACTAAGGTAGGATAGTGGCAGTGTAGGCTGGTCGACTCCCTGCTGAAAGGTTCTGGGTTTGATCCCATGTCCTCAGCCTACTCATAAGCATCCTTAACCAAGATCCATAATAGCCTGATAATCATCCAAGTGATGTTTCAGCCATCTGAGCCATTTTTTGAGCCAGACACTGGGCAGGGTTGCTTCCACCTAAACCACTCACTATATATAGGAGGATAACGATTCTGCAAGTGATGTTGCCCTCTGTTGATTTTAGAGCCGCTATTTCTGCAAGTTATTTTCTGAATGGTTTTAATAGCAGAATCTATGGAATTAAAAGAAACTTTACAGGCAGATTCCAAACTTTTTTACAATACTTGATTCATTGGCTCGGTGAATATCATGCCGATCCGAGTACCCATTTAGATATTCATGCTAGTTTTGTCATTAACGTTCTGTATATATTCTGGCTTATTTGTGTAGGTCTAAGTGCGCCCCAGAGGCTGAGGTTCAAGCTCTACTGGGCCCTGGCTTAAAACAGTTTGAGAAAGGCTGTCCTAGATCACTAAATAGTAAAATTGTGCAGTGAGCCAAGCTTTCCTTAGCATGTTTCCAGCGACGAGACGGAGCAGGTGTGGCTGTGGGAGTATGAGACGGACGAGGGGGCTCACGACCTCTACATGGACCAAGGAGAGGAGATCCGTTTCCGGGTCACCGATGAGGTCTTCCTGGATACGTCGCCGTCTGGGCCTGCCCCCGCGACCACTGACACTCCAGCGCAACCCGGCCAACCCAAACCTCCTCCGACGGCCGAAGACAGCGGGCAGAAGAAAGAGGCGCCGTACACTCTTATTGTACGTCAATACCAAACGCCTTCTTTTTTGCCTAACGTAAAATGCGTTCTCCAATTTATTTTAGTCATAATTCTGGCAATGAGCTCTCACACAGTCAGTTCCAAAACTGTTTTTGGCATTTCACAAATACATTGTTTTGTGATTTTATTTTTCAAGTCATATTTCGTATTTGGCTAACAGTTAATGACTAGCTGTATTCCCACTCACGTGTTTGACTTGGGGGAACGGACAGCAACATGTTTCCACCACCGTAAAGTAGTCATGTTAAAGGTCTATTAACAATAACGTCATGTAATATGAAGACTTTTATTGAATTTTGTCTTGTTGTGTTTCAGGGCACTATCTGTGAGCCAGGACTGGGACTCTTGTCATGGTGGAACAACTAAGAACCAGATTTCAAAATGAGACGGGGAGAGATTCTTGGAACGCTGTGAAGAATTGGAGGAGCCCTTTTGGCTGTAATGACCGAATGAGCCCTCGTTGTTGATGTGCAGGGGTTGTGGACAGCGGCCAGATGCACTATCAAATTCAACAGTGTTTGGGATTGGTGGACACTAGCCAATACACGCCCTTCATGAAGGTCATGGCACTGTTGCCAAAGGATTTGACCATGTAGAACTGTTCGGATGCAGAAAGAAACACTTCATAAAATAGACTGGTTCAACAGGCACTGTAAATGGTTATTATGGTGCCTGGTTAAAAGTGGACAAAGTTAATCAGTGTCTGTGACATGCCTAAAAATGTCCCAAATAAAGATCATATAAATTTGAAAATACAAATTTTTTTTTCCTATAATTACATCCTTACATTTGAGTGTATGGAACTTGTATATTTCTCCACAAACGCTGGGCCTATAATTATGCATTTAAATGTTTAAACATTTGAAATATTGTGGACTAGCCTACTTTTTGCGCAGTTACAATAATGAGTAGGTTTAACGAAGGCCGGGATGCTGAATGATGATTGTAAACCTTGGGTGCCTTCAATTATAACAAATGCTCAAAATATCCCTACATCTGAACATATTTCCCATCTTTGGATTTGGATGTGCCTTGACTAATTATTAATCCCCTTTTTAATGCGAACATATAAAAGGCCTACGTCTTAATTCATACACCTTGTTCTACACAAAGATCCGGTCTCACCATAGCGCCGTTAAGTCTACATGCAGCAGCAGCTCCATCATGATATGACGCGTTGGTCGCACTACTGCATTGATAGTAATCCACACACACACACGCACGCACACAGGTGCATGACGTGTACATAGAGACCTTTATTGTCCCATTGTCAGGAGGCTACCCCCCCCGTCCATCCCCATCATCACCACCTCACTATCCTCCTCCGTACACCTGCGCGCGCACACGCACGTGCGCACGCACACGAACGCACGCGCCCAGACCGTCACATCGCGCCATAGGAATCTCCGCCAGCCGCCGCGCAGCCTCACTCGCTCCCCCCTGACATCAGGGTATGCCGCTGGTCGACGCGGATTTACTCCCATTTATTTAATTCATTACAAGTTATATAATAGCGTCAGAAACACACACACACGCACACCGTGTCCCTCGGACTGCCAACGCGCCCCAATCCGGTGAGTAACGTTTTTTTTAAATATTAGGCAACAAGCTTTAATTCAGCCGTAGAAACCCCAAGCACACGGCTATTGTGTGACTGGATGAGCTGCATGTTTTTTTTAGTGTGTCTCTTATGGGGTCTCTCATACGGGTCTTGATGATGGGATGGATCCGGGACCTGGTGTCACGGTTCTGGACCGCTGTCCTGATGCTCCTGCATGAACCCGTTATCCAGCCAAGTTATAACGTCTTAACGCAACACTACGCCTTTTTGCGTAAAAAAGAAAAAGAAAAAAGAAAAAAAGGTGTTGTTGTTGTTTAGGCGACAACAACACCTTTTGTGGCATTGAAGTCCGAGACATTTTTGATGTGTTAAGTGACCAAATGTCCCACATGCTGTTTATTTCCACGGGGACGCGCGGACTAGTTGAAATAACCCAGTTGTGCCGGTGTGAGTGTAGTATTAGGATATTTCGGTGCATCCATTAGGACACATAGGATACAGCAGGGCGAGAAAAAAAAATCACGGCAATTATACACGCCCACGCAACGTGACAGCGACAGAGAGTGTATATGTGTGTGTGTGTGTGTGTGTGTGTGTGTGTGTGTGTGTGCGCGCGCATGTGCGTGTGTGTGTGTGCGCGCGCGCGTGTGTATTTTTTTACGTTAAGTTAGCAGTGAAACTGTTTCTCGTGTTGTTTAAAAAAAAAAAAATGAAGATGAGGGCGGTTTATCCTTAACCGACCTATCAGCACGTGTCCCTTAAATCTATCTTTAAAAAAAATTAAATAATGACATTTGGCGAATCCACCGACGGCGGCACCATTTCCACTTGGAGTGATTCAATTGTTTTGGTACAGGGGGGGGACATGACCATGTAGGGTCATGCTGACGTCACAAAAAACACGCCACTTCCGGGGGCAGCGGCGTCCGCTGCCGCTGCAGCAGCTTCTCTGACGTCACGGGGCTCCGGTGGGCGAGCCCACCTGTCACAGAGGTGTCCATGCTGCCGTAACCTTGATGACGCGGGGCGGGGGCGTGGGCGTACCGTGTTAATGGTAGTCTTCAATGGGAGGGGGAGGGGGGGGGGGGGGAGGAGGAAGAAACAAAAGCCATCTTGTTCTTTATGAGAACACAAGTAGGCCTGGCTCGTGTGCTTCCGCCCCTTTAGTACTAATTGCACCTTAATCAGTGCCTTCATACCGTGTGTGTGTGTGTGTGTGTGTGTGTGTGTGTGGGGGGGGGGGGGATGAGTGGTTGTGTGTGGATGATCTGAAGAAAAATGATAAAATAACATGGATGCAGCTCCTGCTTAAATCACTGGCTGAACAGCAGCAGCAGCAGCTGTTGAAGCATAATACTATAATAAAATACTATAAATCACCAAATAAAGGCTCTATCACCGGCATGGAATGGGGCTGAAACAGTGCAATATGCGAGGTGTCGTTAAATATATACGACACGGTTGCACTGCAGAAGAGAACAATAGCAGATAAAAAGTGTGTGTTTACCCACTGAGGATAATCCAGTGAGAGACGATTGACACGACCAGTTCTGTCTGGATTTGCCCTTGGAGAACTGATACAGACTCGTCCTATTTTCATCCTTTCCCCACCCTAACACATATAGCAGACGCGGAAATGCATTTTTCCTATTCATGTTGAACACTGTATGTATTGTAGCAACTTCCACATAGGTATATCATGGTGTATATACGTACACACACACACACACACACACACACACACACACGCGCGCGCTGACTGTAGTGAGTGAGTCATCCACACTGGACGTCCCATAGGGTCTCTACATGTCTCTGATCTTTTCCAGAGCAGTGATAGCTGCTGTGTTCTTCCTTTTTTCCCCCTCTTGCAGTTCCCATCTTGAATGAGCCTTATTGTTATGAGCTGGATGCCCTCTCTCAACCCTCTCCATGAAACTGAGTTATATGACCATGCTCTATATCTCCGCTTTGACTTTGACTCTCTCTCTCTCTCTCTCTCTCTCTCTCTCTCTCTCTCTCTCTCTCTCTCCTTAAACAGCAAGGCATCCTGATAGACTTGAAACGACAGTGGTGACCCACATTACTGACAAGAGACGCCGGCTAGACGAAAACACACACACACACACACACACACACACACACACACACACACACACACACACACACACACACACACACACACACACACACAGCCGAGGGCGCCAACAGCTCGCTGACAGGAACAAGAGGAGAGGCGAGGAGAAAACCATCAGCGTCGACAACAACCACAGCAACCGTCACCGGTCAACTTGATCCGATCCAACATCCTCGGGACATGGCGGACCCCCGCCTCACGTCGCCCTCGCAGCCCCCGCTGCGTTCCCCCGGAGCCCGCCTCTCGCTCTCCTTCCCCTTCCTGAGGGAGGGCAGCCGCGTGTGGGAGGACGGGGTGGAGAGGCCGCTGCCGCGGCAGCTGCCCAGCCCGCTGCCGACCAAGCGCACGCGCACATACTCCGCGTAAGTGAACCCCCCCCCCCCCACACACACACACACACACACACACACACACACACACCCCATCCTCCATGGTCTGGACTGCATGAACCCGCCATGTGGCTTATTTATTTATTTTGTCCATTCCATTATAATTGTTTTTTCTGTGACTGTTACGGTGCGCTGTTGTTTTTTTTCCATCTTTCTTTTCGTACTCTCTTTCTCTATGCGCGGTATCTGGGTGTGTCTGTCTTTTTAGCTCTCTCTTTGTCTGTCTGTCTGTCTGTCTGTCTGTCTCTCTCTCTGTCTCCCTCTCTGTCTCCCTCCGTCTATTTCTTTCCATGTCCTCTCTCTCTCTCTCTCTCTCTCTCTCTCTTTCTCTCTCTCTCTTTCTCAATTCAAAAAAGAGCTTTATTGGCAAGTAAGATTTACATTGCCCTCTCTCTCTCTCTCTCTCTCTGCAGCACGGTGCGGGCTCAGTCCGGCCCCGTGTTCAAGGGTGTGTGTAAGAACTTCTCCAGGTCACAAGGTCACGGCTTCCTACGCCCCTCCCACGGCGGCGAAGACATCTTTGTACACATCTCAGAGTGAGTGGAGACACACACCCACACACTGCACACACACTGCACACACACACACACACACACGCACACACACACACACACACACACACACACACACACACACACACACACACTCACACACATATGCGCACACAATGTTGATCATATATGACTACTTAGACATTACTATACTAGATATTGTATGCCCACATAAAATATTTAGGATATATTTCTAAAAGCCAAAGTGACTGTAGCATCGCAGGGATTTGTTCATAGAAAGTACAGTCTGTATTTGCATTCACACTGGCAAAGGAACTGGCGTTGTTTAATGTAGATGGAGTCTGTAGGGGTCATCTGTGGTTATATGAGAGAATGTGCGATATGTGCAGAGAATATTGCTTTTGAAGGTGAATAAATATTCCTGTACAAATATTCATTGTGTTCATACACCACTGAAAAGGCGATAGTCTCTGTGGGCTGAAATCTAAAATGTGTGTGTGTGTGTGTATAACGTGTGTGGGGCAACACTGTGTACAATAGATACAATAGAGAACAGGTGTGTGTGTACAATAAATTGCGGCAAATTCAGTCTTCCCTGCCGCTGGGGCCGGGGCCCTCGGACACAGGTTGTAATTTGTTGAGAAATACATTTATTGGAAAAGGCAAGCTGGTAAAAGCCGAGCAGGTGTAACACGACAGTGGCTCTCTCTCCCTCGGGTGTGTGTGTGTGGTGAGAGCTGGTGTGTCCTGGGTGCCATGATTGCTCTGCACCACAGGTGTGCAGCCCCACGCAGCACCAGTCTAACCAGTCTGGCTGGTTAGACTCACACACACACACACACTCCACCTATCACCTATACCTTTAAATGAGTTCCACCATGATGTGGTGGGAACTGCACTGTTACTATGGTGTCAATTGTCCAAACGTCATCTCGTGTGGTTTCGCTTAGACCACAGAACATAAACAACATGTGTCTTCAGGTTCTTGTGTATAAAGGAATAAAGCTAAGACTAATAGAGATCCAACTGTGGCATTTTTCATTACCCATCATTAACCCTGCCCCCCCCCCCCCTTCTCCCAGCATCGAGGGGGAGTACGTCCCGGTGGAAGGGGACGAGGTGACGTACAAGGTGAGCCGCGTGCCGCCCAAGAACCTGAAGGTGCAGGCGGTGGAGGTGAAGATCACGCACCTGAACCCTGGGACGAAGCACGAGACCTGGTCCGGGCAGATCATGAGCTCCTAGGCTGAGTGGTGGATTGGATTGTGGGGTGGGGGGGGGGGTGGGGGGGTGGGTGGGATGGGGGGGGGGGGGGGGGGGGTTGTGGGGGAGGAGCAGAGTGGAGGGAGGGTTTTGGCTCGGCGGCAGGTTGTTTGAGGTAAGGTTGGGCCAGGAGATTGAGGCAAAGGGACCACCGCCTTGCATGTCGGCAAGGCAACCGTTTTTTTTTTCCACTGCCGTCTTTGGTGGCCATATTTGATTTGACACCTTTTTAGTGATCATTTTAGCGTCTTCCACATTTTGACAGTCACGGAGAGAGAGAGACCCTTTTTTAGACGGAGCAGACTCGGCGGTCGGTTTTTACAGAATAAAATGTGACGGACGTGACGTGACGACCCGTGCGTCACGTCGCAGCTCGGTCAGCGCAGCCTGTCGCGCGCCGCTCTGCCGTAGTCAAACCGCGAGGTGGCACCTCACGGCGTGACGCGTGTCTGCCGCCGCGTACAGCGGTTTTAATAGGCCCGAGGGAACGCTTTTGACCGAATGCACTTGCACAACGTGTATTTTTCTTCCTTTGGTAAGACATTAGTAAGTGTGTGATCATGTAGACGAGGATATGAGCCCGGGCAAAGCGTGTGTATGTTCCCCCGGGCATCCAAGACACAGCGGGTTGAGGACGGTGCTCAGACGCTACCTTAGTGTAGGCCTACACAAAGTTGCGTGTTGGCGATTCTGACAGGATGTCTCTCGTGTTGAGAGCACAGGAGCCAGTAGCGTGCGGCTCATGTGGGCAGGTGGGGCGACGAACCACCTACTTGCAAGAGCAGGCTCCCAAAAAAATAGTTCCTCCAAAAATCCTTGCTCCAGCTCCATGAATCTATTTCTAATAATATTTGCATCACATTAACTATCTATAGTTTCTGTAGACCTTTACACTATTTTTGGTACGTTGACATCAAGTTTTGGATGGTGGCAATTCTACTTGAGCGTAATCTTTCAATGTTGGGGCGGTTCAACTCAACGGTCGCGCTCCTCCGTATGTTCATCACGTAACCCTGCAGGCTGCAATAGGGATTTCAGCCCGCGCTAATAGAGTCCTATATGGTCGTCAACTTATCCGCCCCATGGTCAACTAGAATTACTCCGCCAATAGACCCTTTCATTGTTTGTAAACATTCCAAGCCACGAGAATGCGCACACGTCTTTTCGCGCCTAATGGGGTCAGAAAACAAAGTGAAGTAGGCTACATGGCTGTCAACGATTCTCTTCAGAATATTTCCGAATATGCTCTCTCGTTGCCGATTAAGGACCGGGAATAATATCTCAACAAATTGGTATTGACTGACGGCGATAGTTTGCCAGACCCAGCTTCCATTAAAGATTGGGTTAATTAGCGTCAAGGGAAGAAGACATGGTTGTACAAGGCATGGGTGATCGACAACAAGGAGAAGTGCTACGTTCACACGGCTAACTGCACCTGCATGGCGGGGTAAGTTTATTTATTTATTCTTAAACCAGTGGACAATGTCCTAATCTGGTCAACGCCACTGCTGGTCCTATGTTCACATCCAACAGCGCTACAGGTCGGCATTTTAGACTTTTTGTTTGGACTTCGTTAGTGGAAGTCTATGTGAGTAGGTGTTTTTCTGACCCCAAGACGCGTGCGCATATTTCTGTGACGTTGCACTCGAAGGGGTCTATGCACTTCGTTACTGTATTATACAGCTCGAGCTAAAGATGATTCCAGACCTGGTTGGTGTTTCCATTGCACATACTAATTCGCCCGACATCATGCATGTGTTGCGGCTGACACGTTCAAAGCTTCAAAGCACGTTCGGTATTTTTGTTCATAATTAGTTTAGTTAGCATCTATTAATGTAGCTCAAAAATATACATTAAAAAACATATTGTGGGCGTGGTCGGCCACACGGGTAGCTTCGCCCCACTGAAATTGAGGCTCACCGCACGCTACTGACAGGAGCGCGAGCGCGACGGGAAGGGGAAGCTCCACGCGACAACTAGCGGTAGAGACGTGTGAATACGGTGAACATGCATGACGGGAGAATGGGATGGAAGCAGACAAAATCAAGCGTGGGTGTTAAGCTATACTGGGAACGGAAAAGCGGTAAAAAGTAATGTCATTTTTTTTCTGGAGCAATGCATAACCTAGCCTTTGTTTCATTTTTATTGTATTTATTATTATTTATTCATGATGAGCTATTGTGTGTGTTTTTTTTAAAATGTGTTTCGTAAATGTGAGCCGTATGTTTCATGTGTGAGAAATTTCATTTGGAGAAAGGGCGGAAGGACCAAAAAGCCGCGACACCCTTTTCTCTCTAGACCTACGGCCGTCGGGGCTTCAGTTGAGATTTATTCACTTTATCTACTCTATTTGAAATACTAACTTCCAAGAGGGTCGAGCCATGAATTTCTAAAGAAAAACACTTTGTAGTTATGTGTGTCGTTGTTGTTGGTTGGTTGTTGTTTAACATGATGTGTGTGTGTGTCTGCTTGAGAGCAGTTGAGTGTGGCAATGAGCTCCATAACCTTATGCATACACACTCACTGTCACTCATGTGACTGACTTTATACTTTATTGTCCACTGTTCATTTCTTTGCTGTGTGTCTGTTTCTACCGTGTTTATCCTCCACACTATGGGTGCATCTTGTCTTTTTGTCTCACTGCCTGAATTTGTTCAACATGACTGCTTGTGTTTCATGTCCTCTCGACATCAAAGA
Source organism: Merluccius polli (assembly GCA_030340625.1). Lineage (NCBI taxonomy): Eukaryota > Metazoa > Chordata > Actinopteri > Gadiformes > Merlucciidae > Merluccius > Merluccius polli. The sequence continues at coordinate 121,074 of JAOPHQ010003736.1, forward strand.
GCACTTTCTTCTGTCCACAAGACACTGTAAGTGAGATAACAATAAAGCGTTTTGAAATTCACAGTGGTCGTCTGTGCTGCGTGTTTGATGTCATGACGTGTTTGAGACGAGAACCGTGAAGTGAGGTATTAGATTCTGGGAACTGGAAATGTAGCGTTTAGCTCAAGGTCTTCAAGTCTTGCAAGAATTGTGTATTTGTTGTGTTCTTAAACGGGCAACATTTGGTTATATTGGTTTTCACATGGGTTACAGTGGAAATACTGTGCTTATTACACAAATAAGATTACTATGTGATTAGTATCTTAGATAGAAACATGATACATAAGGAAACAGAAACAATCCGTGTGAGCTGGATAAACCAGACCAGTTTTTTATATCAAAACACTTTATTTATCACAAGGTAGTCACAGATTCATGATGATATGCAACATTGTTATTAGCACCTCATTGGTTGACATCCCATTAGAGTGGAGGATTGTTAAATTGATGTACTTTCACAATAAAGGTCCCTGGTATATTGATCTACTGTACTTTCACAATAAAGGCATAGCGGTAAAACCATTGGAGGGTGTAAGTCTGACACAATCCATGCTTTTGACTTAACAGTACAGGAAAGTCAGGTTAGTATTGGGTTTCTTCTATGATTCCTCACCTAAACAACTGACATGTCAACGTGCACAGGCAATCTAAACAGATAACAGTGTCAGCACATTACATCTGTCTATACACTGGTTATGTCTTTGTTTCTGTTCACTTACAACCAATACAAAGTTGAAAAAGTTTGTTATTTCTCATTATTTCAAGTAAGTTAGAGTGATATTTAAATGCATTACATTATAGTAAAATGCATAACGATGACAAGTAACCTGGGTTCTTCATTAGAAGGAGGAGTTACAAAACATCACATAAGAAATATAATCAGTTATATATGGCAAAGTAGAAATTGGCTTATTGGAAAACAATAGCTCTGCAAAGAGGTCATAACTGCTGGAATGGTTGATCATCAACTTCATGGATTGAAAGTTAACATCTTCCACAAACTTGCTTTTTTGTTACACTGTTATGAAAGATAATGAATACAATGTTTAGACACACACACACGTTCACATGAACGCATGTACGCACGCACACACACACACACACACACACACACACACACACACACACACACACACACACACACACACACACACACACACACACACACACACACGCGGACGTAATACCCTACCTATTACCTCTCTTATTCCAGTGGTTAGCTTGCTACATTCACTGTACACAATCACAGCTCAGACTTTCAGGACAAGATTACTTGCCAAGCATTGGTGCAAATAAGAGTTCCCACTTCCCAGTATGTGAACTTTAACTACATTATTAAAACATGATTAAGGGCAGTGTAATAATCCATCTTTAAAGATTACTTCAACAAATATGTACACATTGTTAAACATTTCCTCACCTACATGTCTATGTGTAACAGTAGTTAGAATATGCTTCATCATTTATAATAAGCAACGATAAAACCTTGTATAAATGGTGTCTACTTCTGCTTAATGACAATAAATCAGTTGTAGTATTAGTTAAAAGTCAGAAATATTGGCGGCTCTCTACTAGAGGTGCAAACGTGTACTCGAGTAAACGAGTACTCGTCAAGCAAGCCATAAATGATTACAAAAATCGTTTTGTAGTCATTTTTCTGACATCTTCTAAACACATTTTATGTTATGTTGATATGTATTTTGGTAAAGTTTATATAATATAGTATATAATTATATATAATTAAATACTGCCAAATAAAGCCTTTGCCATTGCATATTGTTGTTGAGTCTAAAAGAGGTTTGTTTGCCTGGTTAGTAACTGGCCCAGTAGAGTTCCCCACGGTCAACAATAAAGTTTTACAATAACGTAAAAACTGAAAGTGAACTGTATAGCAGCATATCGCTACTGAAGTGGTGTAATAAATTAATCACATCTCAATAGCGGTTTATGTAGTTTGAAAGCGTTTTTTGTTAAGTTAGAACGATATTGGATATTCAACGGATATTCACGCTCCGAACGACGCGGGGAACGTGTATTTGATTACAGTTTGGGGTATTTCCTTCATCCCTACTCTTTACACACTGAAAGAGTTTCTCAGGGTACCGTGTGTAATTCCCTCTCTGGACACAGGGGGGCCAAAATGGCACTACAGGCCAGCGAGCTCGTCGATCATCAGGATTCATTGGGAAGAGCACTGAAGAACATTTCTCGGCAGAGTCTGGCCGTGTCTTCTGGCTCGAACACCGTGAACCCGATCGTCCGTGGGTCGTTGAAAATCTCATAGTCATTTCCTCCCTGTGTGGATAAGATGATAACAATTTTTATATTTAACAGAAGACCATAACCATTCGAAAAGTCCCATTCTTTTTCGACCAGTTTGCAGCTTGCACCAGCATTATTTTGTCTTACTAAAGAACAGCTACTTACTCAAAAACAATGACCATTGAACATTGAATCTTGAACCCCACTGCCAAACACGACACAAGGTCTCAGAGTTGCTAGCCACTGGCCTGGATTTTATCACAATCTCTCCTCACAAGAGCTATTCCTAGCCTCTCATATCTCTATAGCATTCTTGTGTGTTCTCTTCTCCACTTACCAGTGAGGTCTCATTGCCGAAGAAGTAGATGGTGTCCAGACTCTCTCTCTCTAAAACCTCTAGACATAGTCTCTTATCCCAGCCCTCTGGGAAGATGTCGAAGCTGATGAGACCGCCTGTGGAGACACGTACACGCGACATATTGATGGGTTACATTGTTGTAGATACAGGGTGGATTCAATGTGCAGTACATAAGCCTTCTATTATAATTGTATTTCCTTTGTTTCTGACTGGAAATACAAACTAGATGTTAAGTAATAGAATAGCATCAAACAAATAAAACATGATGTTGCAGAGAAACAGGAATAAAGTGTAGTACATTATATGGAAAATAAAGCTTGGGACCTAGACTAGACCTGTTACGTTTATTTCCGACTACTATTTTCATCCCAATTTAAGTCTGAACATGAATTATGTCTCATTCATTTCCCTCTTTTCATGAATAAAATGCATTTTATTGTATAGAAGCACAACTATGTGTTTATTTAGCTTAGTGTATTAATAAGGTGCATTGACAAATCCTGATCTTAACAGACTATTGTCCATATTAGTCTCGTCCACACTGATCACTCCTTGCCTTTTCCTCTTCACGTTTCTGGTTTGCTTCACTCTACCTGAAAATGCAGTTTATATGTTTGAAGAAGAATGTATTTATTAGTATACTTTAAAATATCATGTGACTTAAAACTAGACCCCACTCAAAGTAAGTATTTATATTTTGATGGCGTACATTTTTCTGATATAGGGCGGGTGTTTTATTGTAATGATATTTACGGAGGAATGAAGAAGAATGGATTCATTGGTATACTTTAATATATCATATGCCTAATAACTATGCCCCACTCAAAGTATATACTACTGTGATGTGTCCTCTCTGAGGTGTTGAAATTAGCAAGTTATCTCCCTCCCTGCTAGACCTCAGTCTCTAACCCCCCACTGTTCCTGAGGAGGTGATCAGGAACCAATAGAGGTGTTGGGCTTTGAATGAAATGGCCTCCTTTGTTATATCACTCGGACAACAGGTCCCACACAGACCAACTGGTCTGTGTGCCTTTTAACTTTTAATGTGGTTGTATGTGAGTTAGTCAAGTTGAGCCAGCTCAGTAAGTTAGCTCTGTGTAGTTAGGCCTGTAAAGCTAGTCAGGTGAGTTGAGCTCTGTGGAGTTCAGCTCTATTAGCTATTGTTAGAGGCAGTCACCCCAAAGGGACTGCGCTGCATACCCCACCCCCGCTGTGTCAGTCAATTAGTGTTGAGCAATAGGAGGAAACAAATGAGGGAGAATTTCTCCCAATCAGAGGGTGAGCTGCGCACACATGCGCCCGACAAACACCTCCTCCACCACACCAAATACTGTGATGCCCCCCCCCCCGCCCCAAGATGCCTCCTACCCTGACTTGGGAGTGGGGGAGTGGGGTGTCACGATTGAATAGCAGTGACCAGTGAAGCAGTGACCCCCCCACTGGGGGTGGTTTCCCCAACCCCAGTTGCTACGACTACAAGCTGACTAAACACTAAGCCATGAAGGGCCTATTGAACACCTGAGAGGAAAATCACTGGAACATACACACACGATACGAGGACATTGGAGGGAGCGTGTGGAAACCGGAGAGGAGAGGAGGTCATTTATAGCTTATAAATGACCTTACAGCTGTAGCAGAGTTAAGTCAAGTCAAAGTCCGCTACCGGGGACAAGGTGGAAAAACCCTGGGGAGAGCGTGTGTCGGGATGATGTCATGGGGATGGGGTTTGTAACCAACACGCGGCTCACGCTGCAAAGTGGGCAGTGTAAACAACTCGCGCCCGTTTCACCCCAAGCACTCTCTAGTTCATGTGCTTATTATCACGAGGCAACATCGATTGTTTGTACATGCAGACTGATTAGGCTCTGGGGCTGGATGAGGCTGCACCCCTCTGGTGCATAAGTAATCATCAACCAGCTTGCCATCTCCAAGAAAATGTAGATGGCAAAATGGTACAAACCACAGCAAATGTTACGTGCTGTCATGACAGAGTCTCTCTCCTTGAGTGTATGTGGTGATGGCCGGTTTATCCCGTGGGCCTTGATTACTCATGCACCACAGGTGTGCAGCCTCTGCACGTACACGTGTGTGTGTGTGTGTGTGTGTGTGTGTGTGTGTGTGTGTGTGTGTGTGTGTGTGCGCGCGTGCGTGCCTGCATATTGGGACATTGAGGTCGGACAAAGCACATTGTAGATGTTCACCCACACTCCATTGTCTTTCTGACACAGTGAATTCAAACAGAATGTGTAAATCCAAGTTGTTTTGTCTGTAGAGAAGAGTCACTGGCCACTAAACACAGCCCAATAGCACACAATATGGCAAATATACAATTACTACAAAGCATACAAAACTATGCCTCCATTAATTAATTCCGAGGAAACAAAGGGCTGTGCTCTCACTTGTTATTCTGTTTTATGTATGCTTGGAAGAAAATACTATGATTAATTTTAAATAGATAAGCAAAAATAGACAATTACAATATATACATGCTTCTTTATGCATGTGTGTGACTAGATACCAGTGACATATATACGTACTATCTAATGCTATGTTGCTTTTGTTTTCATAATGTTGTGCAAGTGGTTTGGCAAAACATCCGTGTACGACTTTTGACTGTTTATTGTTCTATTGTCCCTCTGTGTTGCTGTTTCTCATTCATCTAGCTTTCTTATCTATCCGTGATTAAACTATGTTGTGCTTGTAAAGAGCAGTGGGTCATATTGTTTTAGGAGACCATAACACACTGTGCATATCCATTACACTCATTGGGTCTCTCACCCCTTGTGAAGTGTAATCCTTTTCCGGCAAACTCTTGCTGCAGGGCTTCAACAAACTTCTCCTTGATCTTCTCCCTCTGTGTACATAGAAAGAGAGAGTAGTGAGGGAGAGACACATAAAGAGTCAGCGTGTTACTGTCTCTTTATACATTATAACACAAATATTTCCCTTTGCTGTATTATATGTTCCATTACTGTTTGTCTGTTGATGTGAAATCTCTTTTTTCAGGATAAAATTGCAGTGCGATGTCACATGTTGTGTCATGTTTCTTTGAGTAAAGTAAATGGCTGTGTAAAGTAAATGGCTGTGTACGTCCGCTGTCTTGCTCTGTTGACGCCAGATGGATCGTTTCTGGAAAGTGTGTTGCTAAGCTGTGAGAGTGGAGAATGAGGACTGAATACAAACACACAAAATGGTGTGCAGGGAGAAACTGAAGCGGTTGAGCCTCATGGTGGTTCAACGCACCATTAGTTTCTAGACCGATGCCGCCATTCTGCTTTCACTCCCCTCAGATAAAACCGCTGAAAAGAGAACCCTTGTTGTGTCCGTCGTGATCGAGAGGTTAGCGATACTCTTGTGACCACATTGATTACTATCTATTGATATATTTGCATATTTAAAATGCAGAGAACGGAGAACAATTCCCAGATTTGCATTTAAATGCACATATAAGGAAAATGTTAATCAAATATTGTTTTTCTAGCAACTGTTGAACAACTGGCTTGTTTTTAATAAAATACACTTTGAAAAACAATGATTTAACATTCAACCGGCCTTTCTGTCGTTACCCTGTCTAATTCGGAGAATTCAATTCGCTCCTCCTGCGTGCAACTCCGTCCAATCGGGGAAATGTTGAGCATCCCGTTGCGGAACTCTATAAAAGTCCCTCTGGAAGAAGAAGTTGGTCATAATATTAGTTTAAATAGGTATTTTTTCCAAATATTAGTTTAAATAGGTATTTTTTCCAAATCCTTTATAAACGTCCAATGTGCAAAAATGGTCATACAACATATGTATGAATATATTATCTTACTTCACACACTATGTTTGTGATCTGTTGTGTGTATGTTCAGAGTGAGTGTGTACAACATTAACATGAGGCCTGAGGGTCTGTCACCAAACCTTTTCTTCGGGAGCTTTATCAAGCCCATGTATCTGAGGCAGAAGTTAATCAGATCCTGGAGCAGCTCCTCTCCGAGTTGGTTCTGAATGGCCTGTCGTCGATTATGAATGACAAGAGAACAATCACAACACAGCAACGATCTCTCACATGCTGTTGTTGGAGCTGAGTAATCAGGACTATAGCAGCTACACAATAGACACACATGCATCTAATTTACCAGGCACACCTCTTTTTACAACTGCAATGAAACCCTCTATGAAGCGCTTCCATTGAGTCTCTGTATGTCGGTATGAAGAACAGATGAAGAAAGAGAGATCGGATAGACCGGAGATGTTACACTGTAGTTGTCTAATACAAACTAATGTACAAGTGGTGTTAGGGCTTGGTTCACCTTTAAGCTAAGGGTAAGCCTTTTTTTTAACATCAGTAACAAAATTAGGTCAATATTTTATTTTATGTACGCACTCACCTGTTTTGAGATGAGCTTTCCTTCTTTGTATTGTACCGTTCCGTTCTCAGCAAACACATAGTCAAACTTGTGTATCACTGCAACATGAGGTGGACACAGTAACACTGTTAACCAAGACATAAACACTGACACTAATTATTCTAGTACTAGATGAGTAGCATGCTATCTGTTGAAATACTCCTCCTAGAGGAACACATGAGAACAAAGCAAACTCTAATTGCACTGTCATCACCGGACATCTGCTACAGGAAGATATGATTATGTCAGATTATTGTGTATGTAAACAGTAACTGAGAAAAGTCAACTTCAACTTTGATCCCTCCCACTTTCAAGTCAACTTCAGCTTGTGTTTTTTGAAATGCTGTTATAGTTTGGCTGTAATTTAGTTTCTCTGTCAATAATTCTCTCCTCGCGTTCATTATTGGAGATCTGAGAAGGAAGTCAGGAAGGAATGCAGAAAAGAGAATTGGGACATTTTTGTTTCAGGACTATTACAGCAGCTATGTCCCTGTTTCCATACCTAGTGCATTACAATAGTTTTAGTGTCAACCTTGCCCTCCCTCGCATTCTTTGCATGGTTCACCCTGGGCACACTAGCTCCCTGCCAACGTGCAGCCTTACAACCACAGACTTACAACACACCAACTGAAGAGTGAGTGTGTTGGGTGGCAGCCAGGGCCTGTGTACACTAAACAATGCTGCGCTGTGTGTGTGAAGGGGGGAGGGAGTGGAGGGACATTATGCTATAGTGCACAAAATCATGCGGTGACCTCTATGAGCTAAAAGGCTCAAGTTGCTGTGACACTGAGAGCTGCGTGCGTCGCTACGCACTGCGACGCTGGTCAGTGGATTAATGGAAGTGGGAAGAGAGACTTCCTCTAAATGTGTCCTCTTCAAATCACATTATGACAAACACATGGCCATAATGACCTGAAGTGAGTCAGTACTTTCAGGTCACCTAACAAATCTCTGTAGCTTCATGAAGACTGAAGAGCTGCTTCCAGCAGGTTATTTGACACCAACATCAACAACAAGTGGCAGTTATGTGTTTAGAGGTCTATTAGCTGCTATTCGTACTGAGATGACGCTGGTGGCAGGCCTCACCTTGTGGAGCTATAAGTATGGGATAATCCACGACGAGGTGTGCATGTATCGAAAAACTATTATCATTATTTTTCGATACATGCACACCTCGTCGTGGATTATCTCTTACTTATATCTGCCTCCTGTCTTGGCGACATGGTCCTGTATTCATCACAGAGCCCATACGCATCAGGTTTCTACCTAACCGATACTACAATATAGGTTATGCCTCTCGGGATGGACTAAGTGAGGAAGACGTTGGTCGTTCTCACCTTCATCCCCCTCCCCGAGTTGCTCAGCGATCTTGGAGTAGTCGGACCCTCCCACAACGCCGATCTTCACCTTCCTCCTGAGACTTTGGAAGAATTCGTCCAACAGGGGATCTATTTTCTGGAGATTAGACAGCAGGTGTGAGGTCTTAGATGCGCTCATGCCTGCATTATAGACACTTTTTTTTGTTTGTTACTGTGAAATTGCAGCATCCTATATCAGATATACGTACGTAAGGGATAACCCTCGACGAGGTGCATGTATGCATGTATCCAAAAATTATTATCATTATTTGTCATCCTTACATAATTGCACAGCTCCCCAGCCAATCAGAATCGAGTATTCACCCGGGCCATGGTCTAAAAAATGACGCTAACTCATGTGTGTAAACAATAATACAAGAGTATAACAATAAGTGTAGCACACAATAGAGTCATGTGGAAAAATATGTGAAATTATTTGAAATAACATTTGGTCAGCTGGATGCATTCAGATAGAGGTCATCGCTTTTTTCCTGAAAATGGTGTCTTAATTATCATTGTAGCCCTATTATTATTATGATTATTATGATTATTATTATTAATTGTTTAAGTGTAGGCAGGGCCGACGGACTACGGGGGAAAGTGAGACAGTCTTGGGGGGCCCAAGGCAGAGAGGGGCCCCCGCTCAACAATCGCGCAGCAGCCCCCCCCCCCCCCCCCTCAACAATCGCGCAGCAGCACCACCCCCCCCCCCCCCCCCCCCCCTCCCCGCTCAACAATCGCGCACCCCCCCCCCCCCCCCCGCTCAACAGTCGCGCAGCAGCACCACCCCCCCCCCCCCTCCCCGCTCAACAATCGCGCAGCAGCACCCCCCCCCCCCCCCCCCCCCCCCGCTCAACAGTCGCGCAGCAGCACCACCCCCCCCCCCCCCCCCCCCTCCCCGCTCAACAATCGCGCAGCACCACCCCCCCCCCCCTACCCGCTCAACAATCGCGCAGCAGCACCCCCCCCGCTCAACAGTCGCGCAGCAGCACGCCCCCCCCCCCCCCCCCCCGGCTCAACATTCGCGCAGCAGCACCCCCCCCCCCCCCCCCCCCCCCACAACAACCGCGGCCCAAAAATATTCTCTATCCCGGGGCAATCATAAGGTTGCTACGTCCCTGAGTGCAGGCCCACATCATGTTCAGTTTGGTCCACTTAGAGTGGCTCTAGGTCACTTCACACCGTCTCTAGTCTCTAGCTGTACCCCATCTCTCTCAAATGGGGCTGTTATGCAATGGCGTTGGGTTTTGCCTCCCGTCTCTTTCTTTCTTTCCGTTTTTGTCATTTGCTCAAACTATATTATAACTATAACTGTCATCTAATAAGTAGGCCATTTCTAACAAGCAAGGTCTAAGTGAGAGCATGTGATTTTCACATTCATTCAATAAATCCGCCTGTCAGTCGGACTTGCACGTGACATCACGCTTTACTATCACGGTGCTTTTATTTTGAAAATCCGCTCTCACAGTAATACGTGAGTATAAACATGTACTGCAAAACAAGGTGGTGGTGGTGGTGGGGGGGGGGGTTTCCGACTGACACACACATGATGTATAACCACACAACACACAACACATCAGTCACCATTACAATGTTGCGGCGACGCCATCCAACACCGACGGTGACGCCTGGGTCCATTGCATAATTCACTGCGACCGCGGACGCGTAATTAGGCTATAATTACAGTGTTGTTGCGCGCATTGCATTGATTGTGACATGCAAAACACACCAGGTAAACACAAGTCAACAGGCCGTGTCTAACGCGAAGCTTACTTCTCGTGGTCGGGTGAGGGTGCCGTCCACGTCAAACAGACAGAGGACGTTTCTGTCGGCGGACAGTGCGGTCGGTCCATCCATATCTCCTGCCGTTTTCTGTCTTCCTGGGTTTTTTTGTTGTTGTTTTTGTGTGCCGAAAATATCCTACATTAGCCGTCCGTCCGAAACGTCGCCTGTACGTCAATGTCCGGATGGTGTCATGATAATTGAATCGATATTTATCCTTTCCGAAAGGCGACGGGGTTTTGAGTTAATGTTTTCTGTAAGGAGCGGACTTGGACTCACGGTCTCTCACTACGGTGTCTCGCGCTCGCATACATCTCCGCGCGCAGCCAATCACAGCCGATGACGCGCCTGTGTGGGCGTGTCCACCGTGGAGTCCAGTTGGTCGTGTTTTCCATAGACATATATACGTAGACGCCTCATGACGTGCTGGAACGTAACCCAGCGTCGCCGCCATATTGGTTGGGTCTCCTCACTCTAGTCTAGCATAGGAGTCAACGGGAGAGCAAGCTATGCCAGTATTTTGTGCAGTTTACGGCGCAGTATTGACACCAGATCGCGTGGGATTACCTTTAACAAGTAAGATTGAACAATAATTCTTATTATTTAAAAAAAAAAAATATATATATATATTAATTCGTCCTGTATCATAAATAAATCTCTGCCATTTTTAACAAACCAAACCGTGTGAAAATCCGGTAGAAATTCGGGGAGTTATGCTTATTATTGTAGTTGGGGATACGCCTTCCTCAGTAGAAATAAATGCACTGGGGGCGCACTGGGGACCCATCCAAGATGGCGGCCGCGCTGATACGTCAGCTCCAACAGGCAGCGTCAGTCTATGAGGCGTCTATGTATATTATGTCTATGGTGTTATCTATGGTGTTGATGATGTCTTCCTCGCCGACCTTTGACCCCCACACAGCCGGCGACGTGCAGGAGAGACCGTAGGCCTGCAGGAGGAGAGACCGTAGGCCTGCTGCTGCAGACCAGGAAGTGCTTCTCTTTATTCAGTCATCCAGTCAAACAGGACTAGCACACAAAACATGTTCCACTGCATTCACTTTTCTCCATGTAATAAATACATGTAATAAGTATGTAATAAAGTGGGTGAGCCATTAGGCCCACATTTTTAGGGGGGGGGTGCTGAAGGTAGAGAGGAGGGAGGCTGTGCAGAGTCCAGGTGAACTCTGAACAGGTGGGTCTCGAGTCTCTCGAAGAAGAGAAGAGTTGTGACTTGGCG